>VXAC01008212.1:22407-50911 GCA_013399225.1 Rhipidura dahli | reverse complement strand
AGGAAAGGAAAGGAAAGGAAAGGAAAGGAAAGGAAAGGAAAGGAAAGGAAAGGAAAGGAAAGGAAAGGAAAGGAAAGGAAAGGAAAGGAAAGGAAAGAAGTGGGGGAGGTTTTTGGAAGGGCTGTGTTACACTAGCTGCCATAAAGCAGCCTCTGGAAGCGAGGCAGTGTCTGCCACTGCCAAACATTTCATTACTTTGGAGCCACGTTTTAGGGCTCAGGTAGCTTGTTTAAGCACATTTATAGTGCCCCACCACCATGGGCACACCTGCTGCAGCCTCACCTTGGGTGTCTGTCATCTCTGTCTGGCTCTGCAGGGCAGCTCCCTTCCACCCCTGGGCTTATCCCAAAGGATATGGGAGAGAGCAGGATGTGGGCTTTGCCATCCCAGGGAGCAGCAGGGCGGGGATGCAGCAGTGCCAGCTGTTAATGCCCAGATCTGCTGCTGAGGAAGGGAGGTGAGCAACAACTCCTGCAATTAGGAGCATGGAGGTGACTGGGAGGAGGTGGTGCCAGAGCTGGGCGAGTGCCAGGACAGGATTTGGCCAGGACACCCCAGCTAACACCTGCATGTTTACAAGGAACAACACGGGATCCCTGACTCCTCAGAGCCTCCCACCTCCTGTGTCACCTCTCCCCTCCAGCAGCACGGCACCAAAGGGCCACATCTGCTCTGCAGTTGGCATCAGAAACATCATTATTGTGTCACCTCTCCCCTCCAGCAGCACGGCACCAAAGGGCCACATCTGCTCTGCAGTTGGCATCAGAAACATCATTATTGTGTCACCTCTCCCCTCCAGCAGCACAGCACCAAAGGGCCACATCTGCTCTGCAGTTGGCATCAGAAACATCATTATTGTGAACTGGTCCGGCGAACGACTCAGCCTGAAAACCTCAACCTAACGAACCTCCAGCCCCACGCTGTGAGAAGGCTCCCAGCCCAGAGCTGGCTGCTCCAGGGATGGTGGAGACTACTGGAAAACCTCCCCTGCAGGCTGCCAGGCAGCAATCGGGCCAGATTGATTCCTGTAACGTGTGAGCTCCAACGAGAATGAGGCAAAAAATGTGAGCTGACCACAGGCAGATTTCTTCCTTACTGTGTCAGCCGTGAACGCCGGCATTCCAAGCCGGAGCTGGGAGAAGGGGTTTGTTTTTACAAGAAACCTGTTGACGGAGAAAAGAAAAATTTGAGGAGAATTTAACAACTGGCTGAATTTGGCAAATAATTTCGGCTGGAGAAAATAGCTAAAATAGTTCAAACTTAGAGAGGGGAGTGGGAGAGGAGAAATTCTGAAAATCCATTATTTGCACAGCTCTCCTCCAAAGAGCTTCTATTATACTGCCCGCTACCAGCTGGCCTGAGATTTAGGTTGCCTAATATTTTCCCTTATAAAAGATTCTTTCAACATTTTTACTTTTTTAGAAGCTCTAACACCTCCATTGTTTGCAGTAGGCCCTTATAATTTGGCAGGGACAAAGCCCCTGGGCTAGAGAAGTGCCTTTTCTTTCATCCATGAAATTCCAATCAGGTTTGGCTGGAAAAAATTAAAAAAAAAAAATTAAAAAAAAAAAAAAAGACCACAAAAAAAAAAAACCTGTTAAAGATCACCATTTCCCTTCTCTCTCTTATGTGCCTCAAGAAAATATGCTGGCAGACTGCCAGCATAGCAAGTGAACGTGAACGTTCTCATTAAATTGAGCCCAGGTTGTCACCAAAGCAGCCGTCCAGACTCTGCTGGGAATGTCTGGGGGCTTCCAGCGCAGCTGCAGCAGCAGGAGAAGAGTTGCAGGAGACCAAGCACCACCCCAAGGAGTTTTCCCGACAGGCAAAAGAGGCAGAGAGGGAAGGAGCTCCTCCTGTCAGTGATTTAAAAGACCTGGCAAGGCAGTCTCCGTGCCTTGGGGCTCCTGTCCCTACTTCTGAGGCTGGGAAGAGTAGAGCCAATTTCTCGCTCAGCCAGCTGTGAAATAGCAACACTAAGCCACGTTCCTCTTTCCTCAGGACCTTTCCCTTCTCCCTGGGAACAGCAGCAATCCTGCCCTCCCCTAAAATAGTTAACCCTGCAGTGTTAATTGTATCGGTCTATTCTGTGATGCTGAACAGAGAAGGGGCTTGGTGGTTGTTGGGCAGGGGGTTTATAGGCAATGAAGAGAGGATGGTTGTCTTGGAAAAGCTTCTGGTCCACAGATTGGAATGGGGCCAGCCCAGAAGACTGCACAGGAAGAGATGAGAGTCCAGGAGCCAGACTTACTCGGGAGGCAGCTTCCAAACAGCGATCAGGAAACAGAAATGGGACTGTGTGCACAGAAAATGAGCCTAGAGAGCTCATTGGGAGTGGAAGGGGAAATGGGAAAATTTGGGCATCATTTTGTGGGAGACCTGGTGAAGGCTTGGAAGATCTTAAGCAGCCAATATAATCCACTCCTGGCAGAGGAGGCTGTGTTATGAAAGTCAACATTGAGTGCAATACAGTGAGGTGAGCACTAAAGCAGAAAGGAACAGAGAAATATTTCATTTAGTGCTCCACCAGTCAGGTTTTTTGGCCTCCACTAGTGATGTTGGAAAGGATGGCACACAGAAGCTCTGCAGCCAGCAAATTTTTGCCAGTTGTGAAAATCCTGGTGCAATCCTAAATAGCAAGAAAGTGGCTTATGTCACAGAGTAGCAAGTTTTATGAGTCTTCCCGAATTTGTCAATATTATCCAAAAATTGGATTGAAATTCAAATATCAGAGTACAGCACCCAGAAGTTTGACTTCCCTGAGCAGATGGCTTCATTCCCATAGATGTGTAGCTGTCAAGGGAATCTAGCTGACATCACAGGGGAGGTGCTTATCCAGGGAAAAGCTGTCAGTGCCCGTTTGAGAAGTTTGCTGGTGGTGGACAAAAGAGCGAGAAAAGCAAGAAGCTGCTTTAGTTCTGTCATCCTGCCCCTGCTCTGGTGGCTTCATGGGCAAAGCTCAGGCCCGATCTGAGCCTTTGCCCCATCCAGAGAGGGGCAAACTGAAAAGCTGCCAGCCAGGCCCGTCCCAAAGCTGAGCTTTGACAGGAGGTGGATCTCACTGCAGCAGGCAGAGTGCACAAGGGCAGGGCTGCCCTGTGTGCAGGAGCTCGTGGGCTGTCCCATCTCATGGTTCTTTGCATGGTGCCCCACCGTGCCACGTGGCTGCAGTGGTAAATATGTTGGTAAAACATGAAAGAAAGACTGAGTGGGAGCAGTGAGAAGACAAGAGCTGGTGCTTTCACCTCTGCTTGAGCATCTGCTTTACCCTGAGGATGAGCTGCTGAGTTAAATGAGATGTGGATGGCCAAAACTATGTCAAAACTTGGCTTTGCTTTGGTGCTACTTCAGAAATAAAACTTCTTTTTCGCATTTGCATTCAGATCCAAATCTGTGCCCCTCAAGGGAAAGTGGCAGTTCAAAGATAGGTCTTGGTACTGATTCCAATTTAAATAGAAAAGGTTGTGTAATTTTCCCTTCAGCTGGATAGTGCATTAATTAGCACAGCAATTTCTGGAGTGCTAGTAATAAACTCTATATTCAACAACTTTGGCAGTAAAAGCCATCAAAGCAAGCATCAGCAATTCCTGACGAGAGAATGGGACTATGAGTACCTGAAGACTCTTTCTTTGGATTGCAGGAGTGGGATAACTTGTCAGGAACGAGTAAATTGCAAACAAATATGTCTAGAATTCAGACCAGCTCAAGATGGAGTAATCAAAACCATCAAATCTTGATGCATAATGAGTTGAGCCAAGTAGTCCAGCAAATATTGTTCTGATATCATCTTAACCACAAGGGCTGCTCAGATGTGTTTCTTGAAGACGTTTAAGTTAGCAAATAATACTCATCATTAATCTTTTATAATGGTTTTTGGGAGCCACAGTTCATTTAAACATTTTACATTTTTATTACTTATGTATGCAGGGCAACAATTAAAGCTGTCGTGGTCATATAATGAAGACTAATGAAAGCAAGACGAAGGCAGGTTTTCATTTTCTGTCAACCTGAATATCCATCTGCTTCTGCCATCTCCCTGCCTCCCAGCTTTTTGGTTTTTCTGCAGGAGTGGGGGGTGTTTGGGTGTTTTGTTTTGGGTTTTTTTGTTGTTGTTGTTGGTGGGTTTTTTGCTTTAAAGCAATCTCCCCAGCCCTGAGGTGTTTAACCAAACACCTTTACCACTGTCCTGGAGGAATTGTGAAGACTAAGTGATCCTTTTTTTTTTTTTTCTGGCACAGAAGAAGCATCTCTCTTGGTAAGCAGACAAGTACTGTAAAAGCTCAGTCTTTCTCAATGCAAAGAAATGTGAGTGATGCAGTAACTACAGCTTTATGGTATGTTTCCTCAGCCACTGTGAAGTAACAGTTTTGGAGGGGAGACAGGGATTAGTCACCCCACAATTAGTCATTCTGCAGTGTAGTTTGACACTTGAGAGATCTGTGTTTCAGAAATGTGCTTCTGCAACCATAGGACCCACTTTCAAGTACTTTCTGCTTTCCCCTTCTTTTAATTGGGAAGAGTTGGTTAAAAGAGCAGAAATCATTCACTTTTTTTCTTTTCATGTGCTCCTGCACTCCTGTTTCTCTACTCCATCTTCATACACTCAGGGCCACTGCCCCCTCACATGTGTTTCCAGCACCCTGGGAGCCTGAGTGGGGCCCCATTGCTTCTTGGCAGGGTGTGGGGAGCTCCCTGTCAGCTGGGGCACTGCAAGTCCCCTCCTTTCCAAAGGCTGTTTACTGCTTTGGGGAAAGAACAGGCTAAGAGACAGCTGCTCTGAAAGTCTTCACTTTTGTAACAGTCAGGAACTTTGCTACAGAAAGTTTGTTCCCTTCAAGTGGAATTCTTGTGAGTCAAAAAGGCAATGCAGATGTTTCCAAGTGTTAATCCTGAGTATCAGGGGAGAGGGAGCTCAATGGCAGAGCTCCCAATGAGTAACAATGTTTGGCCTCGAATATTTCAGCTGGTAAGATGTCACATACTTCTCTGTACATGACAACTCTGCAGTTCTCTTACCCATTTCACTTTTGGAGTGAGGAGTTGCAGTCCAGCCCACACATCCCAGCCAGTGTGCCACGCACCAGGGTCTGCACTGGCACATGGCTATCACTGGTCCAGGCACCTGCACCAGAGCTGGTCCTCTCCTAAGATGGTTTGTTCCATCGAATCTCCCCACCCCAGCAAAAGCCTGAATCTCTTCTTTCCAAACAACTTTCCTCCCAGCTCCTTGGTGTTTCTCTGCTGCCAGACTCTGTAGTCTCCTGAATGTATCCCATGCATCCCAAAGACTGCTTGACATTTGGCTTTGCGAGTCTTTCATAATTCTTCTTGTGCTGGTATAGAGTTAATTTGTTCTTGTTTCAGACATGTTGTTGTCATTATTAAGTCACCAACCCAAACTACAAACACAAAATTCAAATCTGGCAAAATAAATACAGAGCAACTCATGGGCCAATTTGATTTGACTCACAACAGCACTGAAGCAGATGAAATGCTGTGTTTCATTTGGAAAAACAGCAGCTGTGTCTGCACAGTAACTACTGGGCTTCTCCAATGGGTTTTTCCCACGTACAGGGCCAAACTCAACCAAATGTAGGTTGGGATTAGAAGGTAAAGCTTCCATTAAATTCCTGCAACAAACTGTTTGAAGAGGTAAATAGGGTTGCAAGGTTTGAAGTCAGAGGAAGGAGGTGTGCATTGCACCAGCTCTGGTGTTCAGTGCAACATCTCTGCTGATGGCAGACAAAAACTGGGTGGGAAGACTCCAGCCCAGAGAACCCAAGCTGAAGACAGAGCCTTGCTTCTCTACCCTTTCCTCTCTGGCTGGCAGCAGATGCCAAGGTAGAAGCAGATGCCAAGGTAGAAGCAGATGCCAAGGTCTGTACTCTGCAATCACCATAATTTGCAATGATCTAATATGAAAATGTCAGCACTGATGTGCAAGGAATTATGTTTCTCCTCAGTCCCAGTGTGTGGTATCCCTGCTCAGCTGGCAAATTCCCACAGCCCCAGCGTGGTACAGACCTCCCATACCCAAAGGAGCACAAACACACTCCAGTTCCAAACGGAGCTGCTTGCTGCTCTACTGGAGAGCCCTGCTGGGCACAAAGCCATCATTTCACAAGGGATGGGCTTTAAAAGTGAAGCTAACCCGGGACAAACCTTGCTGAGCACACCAGTAGAAGGGGTCAGTGCCTGTGTAGCTCAGCAGGGAACTGAGGTGTGTGGTACTGCCCCTGGGAAGTCCCACAGAGCCAGCACCCTTCAGAGCTGCTCTCAAGCACTTTTGCCACTGCAATGGCAGCATAAGCTGAAGTGGTTGGTACCTTCAATGCAGTTTAACTTTGAAATCCTGATGGTTTCACTGAGGATTGGAGAGCTGAAATCGCTTTCAGAATCCAAAGCTGAAGTTTCACTTCTTTTTGCTTAGCTGAAGAGTTGCAGAAGACTTTGTAGGGAAGGGGAGAAGCCAGTTTTCTGGTGACACTCACAGACTTGCTTCCCTTTACTCAAGAGGGTGTGCATGTTACAACTGCCTTCTTGAAGCTGAACACTGCACTCCAGCTGTCCTGGAGTCAAAAAAGGGAGGCATATCCTTGTGGCAGCTCCAGTCCTTTTGCACAGGAATGATGCAGGGGAGAAAATCAAGGCAGATGCAATGAGTGAAAATCAGACCCTGCAGTGCAGCTTCTCTGGCTGCTTTTTTTTTGTGTAGGGCTCAGCCCAAACAAAGCAGCCTCCCCTGAGCCTTGGACTCCTTACAGCCTAACAGAAGGAAGATCACTACAAGCATCAGGTATTTCTGCTCGTGGGAAGCCTGGTAAATACTCTTTCCATGCCAGCAACACCTCCTGTTGGCAGGCTTCCTTGGCAGGCTCCAGGCACTGAAGTAAACACGCTGTCTGTTTTGTGAGATTCCCCAAAGTGGGGCTTATCCCTGTCCTGCCTCTCGAGAGTGTCTGAGGAGCCAGCTGTGGCCCTTTAATGTAAGGGTATGAAGTAGCCAAAAAAAATGGAACTGCCTGAAAAAGAGTTGCCCCTTAGTTATGACAAGTGACATGGAAATAATTTGAGAGTGGGTTGGGTTTCATGATTTTTTTCCCACGATTTCACTATATTTTAAGTCTATGTTTTTCTTTTTTTCTTTTTTTTCCCCACAGCTCGACTACACATTAAAAGAACAAAGAGTCAGTAATGTGTCAAGAGGGAGAGTGGAGGATGCAAAAAGCCTGGGGGAAGCAGCCAGTCAGAGCTGACCACCCAGAGGGAGCACAGCATCATCCAGGGGAGGTTATTCCAGGGGCAGCACACAGCCTGGAACAGCTGATCCCACCGTGTGGCATCTCCCTCCACCTGGCCCAGCTGCAGTCTGGCTCTCCTGTGCCTGACCTGCCCCTTTGCCAGCAGCTGCCCAGTGCCAGCAGAGCAGAGGAGTCACTGCAGCACCCACCAATGGGTTATGGCTGAAAGATGCTCAACTTTGCCTTAGAGTTTGTTTGGGAAGGGTGGGGAACAGAAAAAGAGATAGAGGGAAAAAAAAAAACCTAGAAAAATCAACTTCAGACAATATCTCATGGATATAATGTCTGGGGCTGGCACTGTAACACAAGCAACACGCAGAGGAGGGAGGGAAGCCCTGATGCTCGGAGCAATCCACTACTTCCAGTACTGACCTTGCTTCCCTGCCTCCCAGTGTCTCTGGAGCTGCTGGGGGCAGCCTCAGAAGGGCTACCAGGGCATTTTTGCTTCTGCTGCTTTGTCCACACTCTCTTACAGTGAGACCTCACAGCCAAGCCCACGCCAACGCTGTCTGCCAGGACGCTGCTGGAGGAGGCTTGGCACCATGTTGGAAGCACATCCCTGTGTCCAGATCCCAAGGGACTGTGCCAGGACCCACCACCCCCCAGACAAGGCCAGGGCCACATGCACAGCTGACTCCTGCCCCTCTTGAGTCACCCCACTGGCTGCTTCTTTCTTGTTGCTTCAGCTAAATCAGGAGATCTGCCCTGCCCTTGCAGGGCTGCTGGGCAGCTGCTGAGGATCCCAGTCTGTGCCAGTCAGGGAGGGGCTCTGCTCGCTCTCAGGCTGGAGCTGCTGCAGGCAAGAGAAGGGGCAAAGCACACAGGAGGAGAACGGCAGCCTTGTATATCTGTCATATAAAAGTCAGAGCCCCCGGTCTGGCTCTTTAGCAATTATTAGCCTGCTGCTAAAATAAGAAAACAGATTTCATAAGTGTGTTTGTGTTCCACACACCAGACAGATAGTCTGGCTAAAATGATTTATTGGTGTGAGTTGCTGCGTGTGTATGTGTAGATGTGCATATGGTTCAAATCCTATAAAGCAGAGTCCTGCCTGTGTGTGCGTGTATTTAATGCTTTATATGGTACATCATTCCTTTTTCATGTGTGTCTGTCTGGTTTTTCTTGGGCAGCACCAGTTACATTTCTTCTTTCTTTTCTTTTCTTTTCTTTTCTTTTCTTTTCTTTTCTTTTCTTTTCTTTTCTTTTCTTTTCTTTTCTTTTCTTTTCTTTTCTTTTCTTTTCTTTTCTTTTCTTTTCTTTTCTTTTCTTTTCTTTTCTTTTCTTTTCTTTCTTTTTTTTTTATTTTTGCATTTCACATGAATTGTGCAGTGGAAGCCAAGAGTAGCTGCCAACTTGGCTGTCCCAAAAATAAAAGTTGACACTCTTCTCCTAGAAACAGTTATCTCCTCATTGTAGCCGTGGTCAGACACACCCACAGCATCCATTTCTCGCAACTGAGGCCAAATTTAATAATGCGCTTGGCCGCTCTCATTTCTGACTGCAAATGTCAAAAAGTGAAAATACTTTTTCTGAAGAAGGCAGAGGCAGAGAGTGATCCCAGGACATGGAACTTGCAATTGTAAGTGTGCACAAAGGCACAGACTGCTCTCCTCCAGCTGGCAGCTGGGAGCAGTGCTGCAGAAACCAAGCACAAAGGTGGAAGCAGTGAGAGGAGAGTCCCCCCACCTTCTCTTCAAGTTAAAATTCCTCTCTTCTCTCGCCTTTGGTAAATGCACTGCTGCAAATTTCAGCTTTCCTTGAATTCTTCATTTTGGCCTTTGAGGTTTGGGAGTCCTCCTCTTTCCACACCTCTAGTTTACTCAGAGAGAGTAAACCAACACTGATTTCACCCCAGTGATAAGTGCCACAGAGCCTGGGGAGGGAAAGCTGCTTGGCTCTGAAGCCAGTTCATGCCCCTGCCTACCAGAATAGCAGGCAGGGCTTGCTATGAGTCATGCAAGCCACGTTGTCTGCTCTGAAGTTATACATGCCCCATGCAACTTCTTTTCTAAGGCACTTGGCAGAGAAGCAGCTATTCAGTGTTGCTGTCATAGGTATTTCAGAAGCTGGGCTTTTAGTCAGAGGTGGCAACAGCCCTGGGAAATGTCTGGTTTAGATAGGAAATCAGAAAATGAATGAACAATCTGTTTTCCCGAATCACGCCCATTTCCACCTGGACAATACCTAGGCAGCAACTGAGGTTCTTTTAAAGCAACAGTAAGTCATGAATTCCAAGTGACTTTTACCACTGCTGCTGTAAAGAACCATGACAAAATATATTCCCCCTTGGCTTTCTCTCAGTTTAGGTGACACAGCTCCCATAGCAGGGAGGCTCTGAGGCCATGCTAAACAGCTGATGCTCATTTTTTGCTTCTTGAGTTCAAGCAATTGTAGCTGCCTGAATTAAGTTTTCAAACTTCCCTGGGTGAATAGTTCTCTACTGCAGGAGGTGCTCCGTGTGCTCAGAGCTGTGAGTGGCTTGGAATCAATGATGAGATGGAAAATGGCTGACATGGTGATGGAAGAACGTTTCTGGTGTTCAGTGATAAGGTAATTGCCAGCAAGGTGAGATCCATGCATGCAGAAATCACTGACTGCAGAGATTTGTCATTCTAAGTAGGTGAGAAGGGTCTTGTGATCCCTCATGGTGCCTCTTCTAGTGATGTTGTATGGCCATTGTCCTTTGAGAAAAAGAGGTGGCTTTTTTAAGCCTTTGGGGACAGCAGTTAGTTGAGCATCAATTTCGGGATTTTTTCCACCCAGTGAGCAGGGGAGAACAAAACTCCAGAGCAAAGGGTTACAGAATCACAGAATCATCAAGGCTGGAAGAGACCTTGAAGAACATCTAGTCTAACCATCAATCCAGCACCACCAGAACCACCCCAAAACCATATCCCCGAGTGCCACATCCAGACAACTCCTGAACACTTCCAGAGATGGTGACTTCACCACCTCCCTGAGCAACTTATTCCAGAGCCTAATCACACTTGCAGTGAAATACTTTTCTAGTATCTAATCTGAACCTCCCCTGGCACAACTGAAGGACATTTCCTGTTGTCCTTTCACTTGGGACATGGCAGAATAACTCCACCTGGCTACAGCCTCCTTCCAGTCAGTTGTAGAGGGTGATAAAGTTTCCCCTGAGCCTCCTTTTCTCTGGACTAAACAACTCCAGTTCCCCCAGTTGCTCCTTATAAAACTTGTTTTCAATTCATTCACCAGCTCTGTTGCCCTCTTTGGACACACTTCAGCCTTTCTATGTCTTTCTTGAAGTGAGGGACCCAGAATTGAACCCAGAAATCAAGGTGCAGCCTCAGTTGTTACCCTAAAAGCAGCATCTTCAGCACTGTAGGTGCCATCAGAAGATGGGGCTCCTGGGCTCAGCCTTAGCAGAGAAAACATCAGATGTGGATTGTTGTTACTTATGTGACTTTCCAAACAGACAAGAATTGGGTTATGAATTTGTAAAAGTCAAATACCCACTCAGTCTCGGCACACACAGAAACCTGGATAAATTCAGCTTCTCAGTCGTGGCAAACTTGCATATTTTGCACAAGAAGCAGCTTTGATTCAAGGCAGATGCTGCCAAACTGCCTGTTTTGAGGACTGTGTTGAACTGATGCACCTAAGCTGTAAATGATCAGATCCCATACGTAAATTGTGAAAATCAAGAGAGATCCACGCTGGGACAAATGCTGCAGTTTGACTGTAGACCAAGTGTCCGTGCTTCTGTGCTCTGAGCTGCTGGCTGAAATAGCTTCCTTTGTTCCTTTGCAATAAACCTGGACTTCTGACTGTGGGTTTGCACGGCACTCAGATGTCTGGAGGAAATGGTATGAGTAGGAGTCAGGACGTGGGACTCCACATCTGACTGCAGAGCACAGCATTTTGCCTGTCCTGGGCAGTGGCTCCTCATCTCTCCCATTTCCTTAAAATCCTGTCCACCTCCCAGGGACATTAACTATGCAGCACTTTTGAAGGGGGATCTTTTCTTCTTCAGAACATGTTGGGTTTTAATGAAAAAGTGTAAATGGGTCTGCTCATCATGGCTGGAGTGTACAACAGACATGGTTATGGAAACTGAGTAATTAGAGTGTGGGCATCAGGAAGCAGAGACTGCTTTCACCCTGAGAGGTTTTACGTGGCATTTTCATGGGAAACCTGTCCAATACTGCTTTCCTTTGGAGGAATGACTCTCTTTGTGCCAACCTGTGTGCATTTTGACATAGTTAGGAATATGGGCATCACATTTGAGTGCTAGCTCAACACCTAAAAGACTCCAAGTTGGTTTCCTGCTCTAGGAAATCTCTGGCAGTTTAATTACTGTCTCTGCACTCAGCTGTTGATCAGAGGGCCCCTGCAGGAATTCTGTTTAAGGCTGTGATTCTGGAGGCGGGTCAGGTTGTTGAACTTCTAAGCACAAAATGGTGAAGAGAGGGCAGGAAGGCATCTGAATGTGGCATCCCCATCTCTGAGGTGAACACCTAGCACAGAGAACCTGGCTATGGCAGGAAGTCGCAGCAGAACAGAAATCAGTGATGTCAGAAGCTTGGGTATAAGGAATAAGCCTAGGCCAGTGCTGGGGCCTTAGAAACAGACTTGTACAAATTGATAACAATTAGCTGCAGGAGCCCTTAGGAGGGGACAGGCCTCTTGGACCAGCCCTCCTGCCTTTCACTCTGGGCTGCTGCTGAAAGACCACGAGTGAAGAGCAGGAGAATCCCTGCCATCAGTGCAGTGAATGAGGTTCTCCTTGAGAGCTATACCAGCCTTTGAGGTGGGTTCCCATTCTGAGAGTTCCAGGGTTCCCCATTAACTCCAGGAAGCCTTTATCTAAGCAATCAGGGAAGGCCACAATAATCAAAGCAGGGGTAACACACGGGGAAGCCCACAACACTTGGAACAGAACTTGTTTAAGAGCAGTGTGAACAGCCTGTTGCTGAGCTAACCCTTCATCTCTGGGCACTTTGGAGCCTGCTGAGCCTGCACCCAACAAACCACACTGCTGGGTGAGGTGCTGCAGTGGGGAATTGCCCTGAGCTGGAGCTGAGCTCTAGCCTAGTGGTGCCATCAAGCCTTGCCTGCAAAAACGTGCAATTCAGCTGCAGTGAGAGCCCAAAGCTGATACAGAGGGTACCCAACTGCAGGGTACAATAGGGTGTTTTATTGATCCAGCAAAACTGAGGAGTTGTCTAGGACAGAGACCAACTGCTCTCTTGGCATTTTATCTGTTGGCATTAATACCTGCTCACTTACAGAGTGGTACAAAGCACTCCTGTAATGAAACCTGAGCAGCAAGAAAGGAGAGTGCTGCTGAGCTGTGCAAGTGTCTCCTCTGAGCTGCTCCAGGACACCAGTGTTAAAAATGCAAGCCTTGCAGTGTGCCTGCACACTTATGAGAAGCTGTTCACAGCTGAGATTCCCACTGAGTGTGGGGTTTGAGATGGGCAGGTGCTCAGATGTAGCCCCGTGTCAGCTTCTCACAATGCCTCCTGAAGTGGTAGTGAGCCTGAAATTTTCGATTCACTAACTAATCATATAGCACATGGCTCTGGGGATCTCAGTGAGGAGCAGTGCAGCTATAAAAAACTGCAAAACATGTGTGCTTTCACCACTAGAGTCCAGTGACTGGGAGAAAAACCACAGGTAAATGCTGAAGCCATGCTGAGACAAAGAAAGAGAGGAAAGCTCTCCAAAAACAGCACTACTTCCACACTTACTGCACAAGGTGTCTGTAGAAGCATAAATGTGAGTCTGAGCCTGTAAATACCCTGGCAACAAATCTTTCTGGACATGAAAGGTCTGACTTGGAAACTTTTTTTTTAATTCTGGTGGGTATACCTAGGAAAAGTGAGAAATGTAAATTGTAAAAATCGGCAGAAATTGTGCATTTATCTAAGATTCTAAGGATGATTGTCCTCTACAGTTACTTATTTTAAGAGTTTCCACTGAGGTAGTGTGGAGTAAAAAGGATGCTTTTCTCTTTTTAGAACTATTTTGTACTCAGATAAATACCAAGCCAGTCTGCAACTTAATGCAAAGCTGGTATGAGACAAAATACACACAGAAAACAATCAGACTGATTTCATTCATTTCAGTAAACATGCATGATACTTTGGGCAGCCTTTTTTTTAATTTTTACTGCACAGTTACATCCAGCCAATACTGCATTCCCAGTCAGAATTGCTTTCCAATGGGATTGAATGCTGTGGCCCCTGCAACTGCCCAGCACCAGGTCACCTGGCATGCACATTCCTTGTCTCTAACAGCGTGGAGTACGTGTGCAAGGCTGAAAGGTAGACCTCCCTCTTAGTGAGCTGCATTTCAGCCATATTCAACAGATTTTTTCTTTCCAGTTTCCATATTTTAATGAACTTTTGACTGGCGGCAATAATCTTCGTTTTAACCAAAAAAAAAAAAAATTAAGAAGTCAAAAAGAGAAATCTAACCCTGGGTTATCCCATCCATTTCCCAGTTGTGCTCTCAGGAAATCACTGGGCACTTTTTGCTAATTAAACAAATCTGAGACAAATAAAGGTCCCACTCACCCTCTTGCTGCTTTTTTCTTTCTGGTATCCCAAATATAAATAACAAGACAGCACCTAAGTAACAGCAGGGGGCAAGTGCTGGGAGAAAACGTCTCAGTAGAACGGGTACAGAAAAAACAAATGCCTTTTTCTGAGGAATTCCACTTTGGGATACAATCCTTGTGCCTCTTAGCTCAGCATGAACTGAGAGATGAGGCTCTTAGCAGCTTCATGTTCTTTGCTACTGCACAGAACTTGGTGGGGATACAAAGTCCCACACATGGAAATGTTTGTGTCTATACTGGACAAAAGGAGAGTGGCTATCTGGGAATTGTTGCTTCCTTTCAGTGGGTTGCTAGGATGTATCAGGAACCTGTTACCAAAGTTCAAGTCAGCTTTGAGTCCCTGGGGATCCCATATGAGTTTTATAAGAGGAGAGAAGGTTTGTTTCCAGTAGAGAAAGGAAATCAGAGAATTTAAATAAAACCTAGATGAAGCTTGAAGTGACCTGATGGACACAAGTGAGGTATCAAGGGCTGCAGCCCAGCCTGTGCTGTGGAACTCCACAGCAGGGAAGTGCCCCAGGTTCAGGATGGCTGCTGTGCTGGAGACCACGAGAGTCATGATTCACACCCAGGGAATGTGCAGCAAGTCAGTTCTTTTTTGAAAGTTTCACAATGGCAAAGAATGGGAACCAATTCACTGGCCAAGAAAACAGGCAACAATGGCTAAGAGTATAAACATGGAAGGCAGACATATAGGGGGCAGGCAGCCAATTAAGAGGAAGGAAGAAGCTAAAATAAGCCAGTGAATGAATAGACAGGAAATATTTAACAGTGAAAGAGATAACGTGTGACTTAGAGGGAAATAAGAGGAAAGAGTTACAAGGTTAAATCTATAAAATAATACAGCGGTTATTTCGGGGAAATTTTGCCTTGCTGCAAACAGCAAGGACAGAACAAAGTGCAGGGGAAGTGCTGCAGAAATACCAGCAAACAGCTGCCTCAGGGGCACCTTGCCCCAGCAAAGACTGGCCAACCCCTCTGGAAGTCTGCCTTTTGCTGGGTGGTCACCCCACTGCTTTATGGCTTCTCTCATCTGCCTTGCAAAATGCATGCAGTGTTTCCAGAGCCTTTGGAGCATTCTTTACTGCCTTGAGTCTAAATCTCCTCTTGACTATATTTTGGGTAGGTCATAGCCTGTGATCTGTACTCTGAGCTGGGGTTCTGGCAGGCAGGGCTGCCAGAGCTGGTAGATTTGGGTTCAGGTGATCTTACAGAGGAGTACAGAAACATCCATCCCAGCCTTAGAGAAGTTGCAAGGAGGTGAAAAAGCACATGGGACTAGCTGAGGAGAAACACTGACTGATTCCAGTAGGTCAGGCCATTTGCACTGCATTGGTAGAGCACATCCAAAACCAGTTTGGTACCTCTGCTGGGGTTGGGAAGATGCAATGGCAACTCCTTGTCTCCGAGCCCCTGGCACGTCTCCAGTCCTGTGCCTTCTTCCTGGGTGCTGCTGGAAGCACCCTGCAGGCTGCATTCAGAGAGAAAAAGGATAAGCTGAAAGCCCTGTTTACACTGGTTAGTAAGTAAGGTAAGGAACTTTTCTAGTGGAATAGAACCACAATCCTAGGAAAAGGTGCATGTTATAAAACCGTGGGTTTTTAGACATCTGAATAGAAGAAACATCTGACTCTACACAGAAATCTGTTATTTTAGCATGAGAGGATTCCTGCAAATATGGGAGGGAGAGTGTCTGTATGATTGGCCTCTCCTCTCTTCCTGCATTCCTTCTCGTTGGCTTGAGTTCCAGATTTGAATAAACTCAAACTCATAAAATCTTTAAATGGTTAGGATCTACATGTTGAATTTGTAACATCCTGAAATCAAGCTGGTTTTACATTGTTCTACTTTGTGTGGAGGTGGCTTTTTTGGACTATTTGAAACAATGTTTTGAGGGGATACAAAAAAAAAAATCATCAGCCTGAGAAAACTACTCATGTGTCAAAGAGGAACATTCTTTATGCCACTGAGGAATAGGGAATGAAGATGCTCCAGGATAGCTTCCTTATTCAAAATTAGAAATAAGGAAGTAGAAAGGGAAAAATGAGTGACTTTGCTTTGCTCAGCACAACACTGTGATTCAAGCCTGACTTTGCTCTCAGTCACTCTGAGAAATTCAGATTAATCACAGTGTAAAAGTGCTGGAATCAGAACAAGGCCTGCATAGGTGTCACACACGTTCACATCTCACACAGCCTTTTGGTGGGACTGGCACTGTGCTCTGTGTTACCCAAAATGCCAAGGCAGCAACTGATTCTTGGAGCTTGCCTTTGAAAAGCAAGGAGCTCTTTCTAGGTTCCAGATGCCCTGTCTTAGGTTAGAAGGAAAACCTTGGAATAGATTAGAAGACATTCAATTAGAAGAGAATAGAGAGATTAAAAAGGATGTGCTTTCTGACTGCCTAGGGGCAGGAGAAACCCCTGGCCTTGCTGCACAGTGTGCAGGCAGCCTGACTGCTGCCTGAAAGTGCTTCTAGCTGGTCTGGGCATAAAAGCACTGAAGATTACAAGCCAGCAATCCAAAAATCCAGGTGTGTGGGGCTTTGTGGTCCTGAGGGAGGTGCTGTGCTGCAGGAAGATGCTGATGCCTTTGCCCAGTAGGGTTAGGGGTTAGGGTTAGGGTTAGGGTTAGGGTTAGGGTTAGGGTTAGGGTTAGGGTTAGGGTTAGGGTCAGGGTTAAGGTTTAGGGTTAAGTGCTGCTGTCCTGCAGAGCTCCCAGACAAAAACTGTCACAGACAGGGCTGTCCAGGCTGCAGTCACAGCTCCTTTTTGTGGTGAGGGCAAGCACTAGGACATGGTGTGTCCATGGTGGCAGCCTTCCAGCTAACAATGGTGTCTGGGCTTCCTGCAGAATTACCTGCTGAGGTGTTTCCTCCAACATGCCCCTTCCTTCTTCACCCTGGCTCTTTCCTCTTTCCCTTTAGGCAGAGCTTGGCAAGCAGCCCTGTGGCATTTTGCTGCACTGAACACGTGCCAGAGGAAACCCACTTGGATAAGAACTGGGACATTTTGATCGAAAGCAAGGTTGTCAGTCCCAGTGGATATTCTTTTTTTATGTGCTTGTTAACATCATTGTTTTTTCCAATTTTTGCTGTATTAATAGTATTCTGTCCCTGACTAATGCAGTGCTATATTACCCATTAGCTTTTCTTACAAGTCCCTACTTTGGTATGGAGAATGTCTAAGTTCCCTTCATTAAACTTTTTTTGTTCATTGGAAAACAGCAAAAACCGTGTGGCAAAAATTGGAACGTGTTTGAAGTAATGCCCTCTTACTTGCTTTGGTTTCTAAAAGGTAATTGTTAAAAAATGGGGCTTGATATCAAATGTGTTTTAATGAGAAGGTGCTTTGAAATAAAACAACACACAATTGCCAGACCAGCTCGGTCAACCCTTCCTTACTCATACTACCTCATGTAGCAGGGTGCCAGAGATGCTCCTCTGAAATAAGAAGTGCAAAAGGCAGTTCATTGTAGCATGATAAAAAGGATGCCAATTACCCTTTTGATGAGTTTCATACTGGTATCAAATATCAAAATGACTGATTTTTTCATTAAATGAATAGAGGAGTTTCTGTTTCCATTTTCTTTTTTTCAGATTATAGCTCTTCTCATAATCCCTGAGCCCACATTGTGCCCATTTTCCCTTTCATTTTTTTGTTTTTGTTCAAAAGATTCAGCCCACAGACCTTTGGCAACATCACCCCGTTTATGGGCAGCAGTATTTGCTTTAGAAATAGGGTCACTGCTGTACCTTGGGAGGTGATGATAAACATCCTGAAATCGTGCACAGAAAAAGGTCAAAGATCAAATCGATTTCCTCACCAGGGAATTGTCCTGCAAAACACGACGATGCTGCTGTTTGTGCTGTCACACAGGAGTCACGGGCTGCAGAAAATGATGTGGGCTGCACTGACAGCCTGTGAAAGACATGAGTAAGATGTTGGATCTCTCCAAGTCAAGGAGGTGGTTTCCTTGGCACTGTGGCCACCGGCTTTAGTCCTTTTCCTGCTGCTGGGATGAGAAGTGTGAGAGGAACCCTTGCTCCTGGCCTCTGTCTGACAGGCCAGCTCAGCTGGGTAAAGTGCAGCCTCCCAGGGCAGGAGCTGCTCTCAGAGCTCTGCTGAAGGTGTTCTGAAGCTGGCAGAGATCACAGCCATTAAACAAAGCAGCTGCAGCTGCAGGGCCCTGCCTGGGTGCATTCTCTGCAGCACAGCCTGGCTCAGACAGGGGAGCACCTAAAGTGAGAGCAGCTGAAGATGCAGAAAGCACTGAGGCATTCCAGGGGAGCAGGTAATGTCAGTGCCTTCCTAAGATTCCCAGGTTCCAGTCAGCCTGGAGTTTGCATTTATTTTTGGGATGGAGTCAGCATTTGGTTGGTTGGGCAATTTCATTGTCCAGTCCAATGTCAGTCCAAAGAAACATCAATATTATCTACTTATTCCTACCACTCTGCTGACTGTTATGTAGGCCACAAAATCTTAGGTAGGAATTGTCTTTGCCTGTATCAGGAAAATTAGTTTTTCAAACAAGAGAAAAATATTCTTTTTCCTATTTAAAAAAAAAGCCACCAAGGCATTTCTGTTCAGGTTTGCTTGGTCTTAGTGCTGATTTCTGCTGTTCTCTAGCTAAGAATTGTTCATCTGGCATTCTCATTCTATCAAGGCACAATCCTACAGTGGTAGTTATCTCCTCTGGAGCTGAAAATCAAAATTCTTATATGATGCAACAAGAAGATGTGATAAATGAGTAGAGGGAATGTAAGAGAAACGATGAGGCTAAAAGTGACAGGGAACAGAGCTGTATAGGTTGGGTATGAAATTTGGAACTTTTCAGTATGTGTTAGGTTTTTTTTCTCTAAGATACAAAAAGAGGGAAAAGATTGATGGTGGCAATAGTTCCTGCTGGCCACCTGCCTCCTGTTGATGTTGAAAAGATGAAAGTGCATCCCTTTCACACATCAGGGTACGTTTTATGCTTTCTGTAACAAAGCACACCACGGTATTTTGCCCAATGGCATCTTCTGTTTAGTTATAAGAAAATAAATCTGAGAAAATGGAGATCTTGAGAACTATGAGCCCACTAATTTTATAGTTAAAAAAGTCTAGCACGTTGCTTTGTCTATCCCTTATAAATATTTTCCAGAGGAGCACCATCTCTTGACTGGACCATCTTGTGACCATGAACAGGCAAGAGAGGAAGCAGCAAGGAGGGCTGTGCTTGGACAAAAGCCTGCCAGAACGAGAGGTACAGCAACACCCAACAGCCCTGCTCAGACTTGGAAGCAAACATCAAATAAATAATCCATTTCTCATGGGTGGGATAGTGGTGCAGTTGGACAGCTGCATGACTGACAATGACAGACATACACACGAGCACAAGTAAGTGTGAGGGGGCTGAAACAGAGACACAGAAGACTGCCATTGTCTCAGTGAAATCTAACCATACATCAGAATATTTTACTTATATTTGCCATTTGCAGGGAGCAAAAGTCTGTCTGTAAAAAAAAATTTAAAAAAATAAATAAAAAAATAAATTAAAAAAAAAATAAAATAAGAGAGAGAGAGGGTATCCTTGTTCTAAGAAGAGTGGGAGGAGGGATGTGACAGGACCACCTGAGGAAGGCCAGCAGCACTGCACCCCAAGCAGGCAGCTGGGGACTGCCAGCTATGCCAACAGGGGAACTAACCCGTGTCTGTGCAAACTGAAGGGCACAAATCTCTGCTCTCCCCAAGGCAGAGAGCCCCTGCAGCAAAGGACCTCAGCATTCCAGCAAAAAGGAGGAGCCATAACACAACCTGGCCAGAAAAATGGACCTCGAGCGATTGCTGTGAGAAAAGAGGAAAGGAATGGTTTCTAATGTGAGAAATCTGCTCCAGTCTTACCCTGGTTTGGGTTCAAGGCAGTAAGGTTTGCTTTAGACACTTCTGAATTTGCACTGACCTGTGATTAGGGTAAGGGTTTAGGGTTAGGACATTCAGAGTTCTGGCTTGCCATTAGGGTTATTAGGGTTGGGGTCATCAGAGTTAAGGTTGTGTTGGTTAGAGTAAGGCTTTGGGTTATACTTTTTAGGTTAGGATTAAGTTTGTAGTTAATGTTGAAGTTTTTTCATTATTTTTAAGGTGAGGGTTAGGTTTAGAAACTTCTAGATTTGCTTTTACTTTGGGCTGCTAATTTCTAACTAGTCTTCATTGTCTTCTGTATTTTGCACTACTGGAATTTTTCAAATGCTTGTTTCTCTGGTCTTCTAGACCTCTGTGACCTTCTCATCATGCTCATTATTGTCCCCTCTATTTTTAAGGTGAGCCACAGCCCGGGCTGCACGGGTGCTGTTTATATCCAAAGAGGAGCTTCCTGCTCCACACACGGAGCATGCCTTGCCTGATGCTCCCCTTCAGGACACAACTTTTTCAGGATCTGGGAAATTTTCCAGATTTCAGATGCTGTGGTGGCCTAACCATTTGTTTGGGGAAGAAATTTGTGAAGCTCCAGATGGAAGGAGCCACTGTTTATCACCAATCCAGGACCTGGATCCAATGCAATGCTTTTCCTTACATGCCTCCTGTTATTCTCTAATTCATCACAAGTTGTTCATCTCTTTTCCACTTGTATGAATTGTCTATGCAGCACAGAAATCTTTTCCTTAACCTTTGTTTTTTTTAAAATATTTCTTAAGAATGAAACCTCTGTGGTGGAAACAAGGTATTGTGTGTAAGTGAATGGTTCAGAGGATGAAATATTTGCCCCTGGGATCTTCTCCACACACACTGCATCCTCCTCAGGAAGGTTTCTCCTGGCACTCCACCTGAGGGGCTCTCCTTTCCCTGATCAAACACCACATGGAAAATTAAAGTTCACAGAGAATATATATAAAATCCAACACCTCTCTATAACAAGCTACATGGAGAGGCCAGTGATTAAATTGTTCATTCTTCTGTGTTTCATACACAGTGCATAATTAGCACTATATACTGCTGTACAGCAGTGATACTATTAATGTGCTGATTAAATTGCAATTAATTTCACTTCTTTTTCTTACTAATTCCTTCCTATTTCCTTCTGACAATAGCTCTCTTTTCTCTCTCACCCACTTGCTTTCTGCTCAGTAACACATGTGCTGCACTACCCTGTCCCTGGTGTGTACAAGATTTCCTTAAGCTTACCAAAACATGGACCTGGGACAGCTTAACTCAGAAACACCAATACTTTCAGTCTCAGAGCACTGCCCATGGCAGCCTTCCCAGCTTCAGCCTGAGCCCAGCCCTAAATCTTGCTCTGTAGTAAGAGAGGTATGGGCAATGTGGAACAGAATAGTAAAAAATAGGAGTTTCTGCTTCAGGTTATTTTTGTTGTGAAGATCTATTCACCTTTACAAGCTTGTGCATCACCACATCTGGGGTCCTCAGCACCAGAATGACAAGGACCACTTGGAGCAGGTCCAGAGTAGGGACATGCAAATCAATCAGAGGGAAGGAGCACATCTCCTGTGAGGACAAACTGAGAGAGCTGAGGTTGTTCAGCCTGGAGAAAGGAAGGTTCTGGGCAGACCTTACAGCACCTCTCAGTACTTAAAGGTGGCCTCCAAAAAGGAGGGGAGAGAATTTTTACAAAAGTAAATAGTGACAGAACAAGAAGCAAATGGATTGAAACTAAAAGATGAGACATTTAGATGAAATTCTTGGAAAAAGTTCTTTTCTCAGAGGGTGGCAAGGCACTGGAACGTGTTGTCCAGAATGGTGCTCCATCCCTGGAAGGGTTCAAGGCCAGGTTGGACAGGGCTCTGAGCAATGTGGTCTAGGGGAAGGTGTCCTGCCCATGGCAGAGGGGTTGGAACAAGATGGTCTTTAATGTCCCTTCCAACCCAAGCCATCCTGGGGTTCTGTGATGCGTATGAATTCAGATGCACGTAGGCACACACGTGCACACACGTATGGAGAGAGAGCTGGTACTTCTGTATCACAGAAACCACTGCTGAGTCACTGATTGTTCTGAGTTACACCAACATATGACACAGTTTTCCAAGGGCTACCCAGTCGATGCCCCCTCCCTCCTTCCCTGGTTTTAATTGCCATGTTTTTGATTCTTTTGGGATCTGGCTGTGCTGATAAACGATGCATCACTGAAGGACAGTGTTTATTTTCTGCTGGGATGGGAGCATGGAAGCCTTTCTGTGTGAGGGCTACTTCTGGAAAACAAAGGGAAACAAAAGGCCTTCTTCAAGGAGAAGAAAATGGGAACCCAGAGCAAAAGGACCTCCATGACATGCTGGTGCTGCTGGCTCCAGGCAGTCAGTGCCTCAGGTTCTGGGAAAGGGGGAAGCCAGCCCCGGGCCCCCCGAAGAAGGCAGCTGCTGCAGGCTCCAGTGCCGCTGTCTTTCATTTCTCTTTCGCCCCAGACTCTCTCCAGCCTCCCTATTTTACAATTTTATGTAAACTCTGGGGTCCTGCCGGATGAAAGTGCTCTCTGTTTCGCAGTGGAGCTGTGGCTTTTGGATTTTACAGCCCCAAAATTACTTCACGATGATCCAGAGCACACATCATAGCCCAGAAACCACACGGGAGCCGTGCTGGTAAAGGAAGCTGAGAGTTGCTGAAGTAGCCAGACTGAAATTTATAACCGTGACCTGGGCCTTGTCAGGCCTTTACGACACCATGTAAAGGGAATTGCTGCTTAGTCACCAATTTGCTTGGCAAGATTGGCTGGATTAGGAAATACATAAAAGGTCAGACAGTAGGAGTTTGTCTAGACATCCTATTTTGGATTATATGCTCTACAAGTTTCTGTGGCAACCCCTGCAAAACATTCATATTTTAGCAATATTTTTGAAGGCTCCGTTTCTGGAATGAGCCACCGAAGCTTTTGTGAGCAAAATTAACTTGTTTCCCTGCCTGCCACCCGCTGCACCCTTTTGGGAAGCGGGGCGAGCCTCAGCCAGGAGCTGACAGAGAAACCACCTGCATCCCAAAAGCTGTGCCTCTGGGGACAGCCAGTGACCCTGGGGACCTGCCAGGGTGGAGGAGCTGCCACGGGGACTGCGTGCTTCCCTGTGGCTGCCAGACCGCACTCCGCTGTCCTCCGCCAGCCCAGGCTCCACGCGGAGCTTCCCAGTGCCGGAGGGATGGATGGGAAGAGCCCGGAGAAACAGGTGCTGCCCCGGGTTCCCTGCTTGTGGGTAGCACACTGAGGTCTGTGGGTAAAAGCAGCAGTGCCAGGGCTTGCCACGGGCACCTGAGTGCGCTGGGATTTGAGATGGGCTGCTCAGGATTTTGAACAGGAATAAATGCAGTGTTGTAGCGAGAGGGGAAAAGCAGCCAGGCAGGCAAACACAAAACTTCTCAGAGAATCAGAGTCTGATTGGAATTGGAAGGGACCTTAAAGTCCATCTAGTTCCAAGCCCTCTGCCACGGGTAGGGACATCTGCTGCTAGAACAGGTTGCTCAAAGCCCTGTCCAACCCAGCCTTGCACTTCCGATATTATTATTACTATTATTATTATTATTATTATTATTATTTACTCCCCTCCATCTTATCCCTTATGCAGGTGAGAAATGGGAACAGTTTCAAATTTTGGTCACTGGAATTCTTTTTCTGGGTTGTTAAAGTGAGGGTAAAAAGTAAAAAAAAAGTGAACTCCATGAGTTTCAATGACACTAATTGGATTTGGCTGGGCTTTCCATGTTGAATCACATAGATGCCAACTTAAACTAAATAAAATGTAGCAAGAAAAATTTTATGAAAACCAAAGGTAGATTTACTTTGTCTACTCAAGTAAAAATGAATGAATAAATAAACACTCCAGACAGCGCTTTTGACCAGGTTCATTAAAGTAAGCTCATGCTTAACTTTATGATTCCTATCATCTGATACCTAGAAAACCAGCTTTCAAATTCATTCCTGGAAGGGCTGGTATTTCTTAGGACTGGTCAGTTTTCTTGCCTTTTCCTCATAACTATCTTCTGGATAAATATTCCTGTGAAAGGGGTTTTGCAACGCGGGCTGCTGACATAGCCAGCACCTGGAGCCACAGTGGTGCCAATCCAGAGGTGCTGCAGATGTTCCTCTGATGGTACCACACACCTTCCTTGGGCAGAGCTCTTCCCCACCCACCTCCAAGCCCTTCAGAAAAGCGGGTACCATTATCCACACTCTGCAGCTGTGCAACAGCTGGAGGAAAGCCGGGCTTAGAGGAACCCACCGACAGCTTTGAGAAGGGGTGGGCTACCAGCAGCTTCCCCGAAATTCCTGGGGTGAGAGTGATGTTTGTGTCACTGCTGGCTATTGAGAAGGTCTGTAATTAGTTGACTTTGTAACTTGTCATTAGTTGACTTTGTAAATTAAACTGCATAATAGTGCACTGAGTTACAGCTGGGTTAGGCTGAGTTGCTGAAACGAGCAGGATTTCTGAAGTAAGAGCAGAGAATAAAAGCTGCTCTGCTCATACCCTTTGAATTTGAAACCTAAAGCTCTGGCACTTGCCAGGCAAAGTGAGTCAAGCCTCATTCAGAGTTGTCTGGCACAGGCAAAGGGACTGCCCATGAATTTCAGGGCTGAGGGTGTGCACTGCTGGATGCCCTTACACGAATCTCTTCCATGCACTAAACCAAGCACAGGCAGATGCATATTTCACAGCCTACCTGTTCAGCAGGGCTCCCAAATGACAGCCTATGAGTCAAATAATGTGAAATTGAAATGTGTGGTGCAAGGGAAATTCCACTTTTGACCAAGCAAACACCTCTCTGATTCTAAATTGTTTGCAACTAGCTTCCTTTGGTTGCACTTCCTTGGTGATTTGCCTGTAAAATGAGCTTTGATTTAATGCTTTGAAGCACTGTGTTAATAAGAAGGCTATAGAACCACATCAGATACTTCTGAATTCCAGCACAAATCTGTTATCTATTATTATTATTATTATTATTATTATTACGCAAGCAGCCCTGTTTGGGCAAAGGAGCTTTGCAATACAATTTGCCAAATGAGTAACAGGTCTCTGCCCTAAGGACCTTACAGTCTAAAGGCAAATTTGGCAAGGTTTTCAAAGGTGCTGTGTACCCACAGTTTACAGTGACTTCAAGGAGAACCTGTGAGTCCAATGACATCTTTGAAAATCATGCCAAATAGAAATAGTTACTTTTTTTTTTTCCCCTTCTTTGATATGTGGAAGTCACTCATAACTTTTTAATTACAAACAGATTATCAAATTTTAGTGTTTGACTTGTTTAGTTCCATCTCCCCCTTTCAGGACTGATCTTCATTTGGTTAGACATCTTCATTTTGGATAGATATCTGTCTCTCCTCCTGGAAGAGGAACCTAATGGGCTCCTAGGAATGGCTGGCCACCACTGGGGAGAATCCTACTCAGCTGCTGGGCTGAGCTACATTCCTGTTTTTAGAGGTGAATATAACTGGAAGGTGGTTTCTTGCTTGTACTGGATCAATTGAGGGGACAAACAATTTCACTGATGCTTACAAATATAATGGGCAAGTAGGTGGGATATGTTAGATCTCTGATAGTGTATAGAAGGCTCAGGGTACAAGGAAAGGAGGTTTTCATAGGTGTTTGTGCACAGTGGGAAGGATATTTTAAAATAGTTTTTAAAAATAGGCTTCCTGGCAAAGGTGATGCCTTCAAAATGCCAGGGCAATAGAATCTGTAGGAAAACATATCATTAATATATAGTTCTATACAACTCAATTTAAGATTGAAACAAGCTCATGAGGTTTTCCACTATGCACACAGATAGCTGGATGTGGGATGTGGAATGTGTGTTGTGGAGGGCCTCTGACCTCTCCACACTCCCTAGTGAACACTGAAACTCAGTATTGATTTCCAAAACAGGGCAAAGGGATTTGGCAGATTATACCTGGCTTAACAGGAAAGGGGTTTTTTATTTTTCTGGGGTTTTTCATGACGTTACTATAACTCTTCTACTTCATCTTCTTCACTCTTTTACTTTAGAACTAAGCTATGAAAAAGCTACAGTTTCATGAAGAAGAAAAAGCAAGAGAGAAGATAAATTTAGTGATCAAGGTACTAAGCAGAACAGAAAAGCAACGTAGACCACATGAAAGGCTTGAAAATGAAGAAGAAAATTAATTCTCTGTGCATGGTGGGAAAGGGTACTTTTAGTCAAACCCAGCTCTTGTTTAGTGCTTTTCTCTCGTGGATCCCGAGTACCTTAGTGAATCTGTGATTTATGGATGGGGAAAGTAAGGAACAGACAGGGAATTCTGCATGCTTGAGGCTGCCCAGTACAGCAGCTGGGAGCAGCAACAATATCCTGCTGCTGCAAGGCTGGCTCCACTAGATCATAGCAACAGGGAAGGATGATTCAGCTGCAGGAGCACTGTTGAATTGACACCAATATTGGAATGGAGTCTACAAAAGAAATGGGGTTTCTCTGATCCAAAATACGCTGGGGAAATGGTCTGTTCCACCTGAGTGCAGCATCCTCACCCAAACCTGCCCCGAGACTGGAAAAGGCAGCAGGCTGTTCTGATGACCTGTTCAGCCCTTCCTCCTCCACAGGTGAGCAGAGGCAACAGGCCTTTGCTCCAGCCTCTCTCCCCAGGTGACCCTAGACAATCTCCATTCCCTCCAGGAAAAATGCTGCATGGCTCTCCTGGGAGGTTCCCTGGTGCCTGGCATCCCACCAGAGCTATGTTCTTTGACCATCTCCATACATGTATTACATGTATCTACAGATAGATACATGTATCTACATGTGTAGATGTTTGACCATCTACATACATGTATTAATAATGGTGATTATAGTTGAGCATTATCTTATTTTGGCAGCAGTTTTTTGGAAGATAAAATAAGAAATCTACTGCTTTTGTTGATGTTGTTTATCTTCCCTGCCAAATCCTCACCTCCTTCTCTTCTCCTTTCTTGGGTCTTTTCCAATGTCTGTTTTCCCCCCACATAATTTTCCTTCTTGTTGAATATTGTACTGTATTAATACTTTTCCCTCCTATTTCCCTCTGCCTTTTTCTCCTCTCCCACGTTTTTATTCTGTTCATGACCTCCATTCTTCTTCTATTTTTTTTTTTCCCACATTCCTCCTTTTCTACCTGGTTTGTCCGTCTCCTCAGCCAGAAGCAGATCGATCATGTCAGGTGGTTTGGGGAGTTTCAGAGCGAGTTCACCAACAGGAGATGCTCAGGCCAAGTAAAGCATCTGGATTCAGCAGTTTCTCAGCTGTTTTTCATCTGCCTTCTGCCTAGTGTGAGCACATGGAAGGAGGCAAGCTGCCACATCTGCTGGAGAGGTGCTCTGTAGTCATCAGGGATGACAATGTCATATAGCTATGCAGAAAACTAGAGTGCCCACGTCTTTTCATCTTGTTTGACCAGCAGGAGCTCACCCTCACTTGCCTTAGAGATTTAGGTAAATGTTTGGACCTAAGCTAAGGTGGAGGTAACCCATTAAATATTTGCAGCCATCCTCAAATCAGTTCACTTCTGTGGCCAAACTAAACCAGCAAGGTCAGCAATGTTTTTTAATATAGTAAAGCAGACAAACTGAAAATTGTCTGGGTTTAAAGCCAGATTTGATCTTGTGTGTACTTAGAGCTATTGCCCAGTCAGTATCACCAAACAGATTATATAATTGTTAGTCCAGAGAGTACACCTGTGTTTGTAGCTGCTCAGTGTGATTCAAAGATGCTGAGAGCACGATGTGTGCCACTGGCTGCCCTCATGCCAGCTGTCAGCCCCTGCAGAAGGGTGTGCAGAAGGGCACAGCAGCTCGTGCTGCTTGGGAGAATGACTACAGCAGCACTGAGACTACAGCAGCACTGAGACTACAGCAGCACTGAGACTACAGCAGCACTGCAAGCACATCCAAAGCACAGAAACCCCACAAATGGTGCCAGTTTTGCAGGGAGCCAATACACCCAGAGGATTCACCTGCTCCACAGGACTGATGCCTCGAGTCCTGAGGTTCATTTCCCCCCAGGCCTGGCCCTCTGCCTGCTGAAGCAGCAGCCATGAGAAGGATGGGGAGGCAGATGGTGCTTTGTGAGCCGCTGGCCTTCCCAGCACCGTCCTGTGCAGATGTGCTCTCAGCAGAGGGAAATGCTTAAATTGCCTGGGGCCCTGCCTACTCTGACTCCCATCATTGCTGCTGCCAGTGGAAAACTGCAGACCAAAAACAGCTTCATGTAAATAGATTCTTGTTTAAAAGCTTAGTGCCTTCAGCTGTTTCTAACCGAGGCATGTCAAGGTGTAGGAGGGAAGCCCTAATGGCTTATGGGGAGCTGGGAAACACCGACTTCCGTGAAATGCCTGTGGCCAGCTTTAAATGTTCTTAGAGGTTTTATTTTTAACTATTTCAGTCAGTAAGAGATCTCTAGTGGTTGTTTCGAGGATAAGTAAATGAAGTGTTGGTAATTTAATATCAACGATGTGCTTGGCCTCATAATTTTTGTTCTCTCTGTGTCGTGGTTTGAAAGACAGGTGTCAGTCAAGGAAGGCAGGAACCTCCCCTGAAATGTAAAAATGCAATCCCCCTTCCCTCCGAATTGTTATAAATTTGAAATGAAGGGGCTTTCAGGCAAAGATGTGAGGAATAGGAAGAACAGTTCTTTACTAATATATATAAATATATATAAAC
>VXAC01008212.1:0-22270 GCA_013399225.1 Rhipidura dahli | reverse complement strand
CCCCCAGTGCCAGAGTGCAGCCTCCTTGGGCCTCTCCCTTTGTTCCCGTGAGCACCCAGCCCTCAGTTCTCTGCCACACCCAGGGGAAAATTCCTCAAGGAAAAAAAGGAAAAGAACAGAAAAAGGAGAACTTTCGAACCCCAACACTCTGTCAGTTCTTCATGAAGCCAGAGAAACCAAATTTTAAGCGTTGTCTCTTCCTCAAAACACCACGGTTGCTTCTGCAGTTCTCCCTCTGACAAGCTGCCAGCAGTGCATTATCATATACTCGGCATCTCACAAGACACTTAAAAGCTGCAGATCATCCCAAGCTGTCTTCCTGGTAAGAAATACTACAGCGTTTGCTCCACTGAAACAGTAGTTAGCTGTGAGGTATAAATTTCTAGCTGATGACTGCAGAGTTTGGATGGTGATGTAAGGGCTGCAGAGAAGGCAGTAACTCTCTGAGAACGCCTGCCCAGGACTCCTCATCACTGTGGAGTGCCTAAAGATGCCATAAATTGCAGGCTGGTTGGCTGGAGGAGACTTCAGCTCCTAAATATCTTCTGTGAACACACACACGGCAATGAGCCATCCAGCTTAGCTGCTACAATGCCCAGGCTGTCCTCCAACCCACTCACTCCCCAACATCTTTGCATTCTGTTCTTTCATAAAAATGCTTACTGCTTTTCTCCCTTTCCCAAATTTGCCTTTTTCCATTATCCTCTCCACCACTCTTTGGAATGGCTCTGCCTGCTGTCTACACCGAGTCACTAAAGAGATCACTTCAGAGAAGGTCTCCAAAGGGAAATTGCCCCTTCCTTTCATCCCACTGGTGAGGTAAAAATCTGGCCTTTGACACTTTGTTCAAGCCCATAGTATATCCATCCCCCAACACATATAGAGATTTATTAGCTGCTTCTTATTACTGTCTTGCTAAAATGTCATCTGGACTGCTGCTTCTGCCAATACACTTCTGTAGGGTTGAGGTGTCTGTAGTGTGCTCAAGGGTGGCTTCTGCAAATCTCAGTGCAGTAGAAACATCATTTTATACAAGGTGGGTTTTTATTAAAGCAGTTCCATCAGTGGAATTATAGAGAACTCCTCAGGTTTGCTGGATTTAGCTGTTATAAATCAAGGTAATTTGTCTCTTAGAATCTGGCAGGATAACATTAGTTATCCTTTGTAGTTATGTTACTTTTGGTAGTTCAAGAAACTCTGAGTTTCAAACTATTGCTTTCAATAGAACAGAAACTTGCTTGCTTTTACATCTGAAATGTTGTCACTACTTAACAGTTAATCCCATTCATAATTAGGGTCAACAAAACCCTGGTGTACCTTTTCTAATCATCACACCAAAGTCATAGACTGGAACCCAGAAGGTAAATGGAAACAGGCTGGGTAATTTATAATCACAGCTACAGTGCAGAGAAAAGAGAAAAAAAAACAGAAAAAAAAAAAAAGAGAAAAAAGAAAAAAAAAAAGTTGTCTTTGGAGCAGTGGATATCCCAGTGGCTGTACCATGTGGGGTGCCAGCTGTGCACAGCTGGACAGACTTGGTCTGTCCCATGATGGGGAGCTACCATCACTTTTGTGCTGCTCAGTTCAAGATGAAGCAGATGAAAGTCTGCTGGTCACAGCACTAACTCCAGAGGTGGCCTTGCAGACCACAGGGGCTCAGGGACTGCAGAGGACAGGGTTCTCCACAGCTCAGACACTGAGGGGGTCATTCAGAGCTCCACAGTTCAGGTACCCACTTTGCAATGCTGAACTGAATCATTATCACACAACCTGTCCTGTTTAAGAATGGCTCTATAATTCAGTAACACAGACTAAAATGATGAACAAAGAGTGGTGCCTAATGCTGAACTGAATCATTATCACACAACCTGTCCTGTTTAAGAATGGCTCTATAATTCAGTAACACAGACTAAAATGATGAACAAAGAGTGGTGCCTAATATTTAGTCAGTTAAAAGAAGTTATCTAAATTCTGCACCAGTTTCAAATATTCCTTGTTTAACATGCTTAGGAGACTAAACCTTGTTGGGCTATCTGCAGATGTTACATCCAGCAATATTTGTCACCAAGCCAAGAGCTAAGATAGTGCTGCTGTCTCTTCATTTTCTGAAATCTCCCTGTGTATACAGTTATTCTATCACTGTTGGAATATGTCAACATATGTTAACTAGTGAACCTGAGAAAGAATCAGTTATATCAATAATTCCATGCATAAATAATTTTTCATCAAAAGCAAGTTAATAGGTAATTAAATGTTGCCTCAATCGTGACCACTCAGGCCTTAAGTCATGAGCTGGATCATTTACCTCACCCACATTTGGAACTGACATAAATGATACAAATTGACTAAAAAGCAGTATGAGATGACTCTAGTGTCTTCAAGTGCCAGTTTAGTACCTGTTTCCAATAATGGAAACATGTGGCCAGCTGGGATGGAGCTATCCTTACAGTTAGAGCACAGTCTCCAGGAGAGTTTTCTGTCTTTTTTGCTTTCAAGCCTTCCCCATAACCCTGCTGGTTTGCTTCAAAAGTAGTGCCACAAAGGTCCTCGAGACACCAGGCAACCAAAGTTTTCCTGAGGTGAGCAATGCTGGCTGAGAAAAGCCCCTGTTTTCTGGTGGTGGCAGCTGATTGGCTCCATTGGTGCTTCCCATGGAATGACTATGGAATGGTTTGGATTGGAAGGTACCTTAAAGACCACCTACTTCCATCTCCCCTGCCCATGGCAGGGACATCTTCCACTAGACCAGAGCCCCATCCAACCTGGCCTTGACCACTGCCAGGGATGGAAACAGCTTCACTAGGCAGCCTGTTCCAGTGCCTCACCACCCTCACTGTCAACAATGTCTTCCTAATGCCTCATCTAAAGCTGTTCTCTTTCAGTTTGAAGCCATTCTCCCTTGTCCTGTCACTACAAGCCCTTGTAAAAAACCTCTCTCCATCCTTCTTGTTGCTCCTCTTCAGGTACTGGAAGGCCACAATTCAGACACTTCTCCTCTCTGGGCTAAACAATCCCAATTCTCTCAGCCTTTCCTTAGAGGAAAGGTGCTCCATCCCTAGAGCCCCATCCCTATAATCCCTTGGTGACCTCCTCTGGACTCAGTCCAGTGTCTGTCCTGTGCTGGGGACATCACAGCTGGATGCAGCACTCCAGCTGTGGCCTCACCAGAGCAGAGCAGAGGTGCAGAATCACCTCCCCCATCCTTCCGACCACGGTACTTTTGGTGCAGCCCGGGATGGGATTGGCTTTCTGCCTTAGCATTGTTTGTTTTGCTGTTGTTTAAAAGGAATAGAAGCCAAGAATCAATTTAGCACACAGCTGGAGCTGTGATTTCCAGCTGTAAGGTGCAGTCATGGCTGTTCCACACGGTCTAGCTCTAAAGAGCTTCACTCATATGAGCTGCAGATCTTAATTGGCATTTGCAGGATCAAGGTCTTCATAAGTCCCCCAGTTGTTTTTCTCAAGTTTCCCGAGTGAGAAGGAGCATTTTCTTTTAGAAGAGGAAAATACTGGTAATACTGGAAAGTGCAAAAAAAACCTCCTTGGATGGCGGGGCTTTACCACCAAAAATGGCCTTGCTATTTCTTCTTCTTTTTTTAAATAGGCTTCATTTTTTTGGTTGACTTTCTGCAGAAATTTTCTGCCTTGTTCCACGTTTCGTGTTTTTATCAGTGAATTTGGACGAGTGAAGGATCAGGGGTTACAAACGTGCTCTGGATTTGACAAAGATATAAGGTTAAATGTTGTTACAAAGTTTCTGCCAGATGTCTGCATCCAATGATTTCTTTGACAGAGTAGGTACGTTTTCTTGAAAAGTATGAGGTAGTTCTACTAAACTCTTTACATTAAAATATTTCAAACTCGTTTCACCTAAGAATTCACTGGCTGGGACAAAAGGAACAGTCTCTGATTTATGGTAGATTGGATTGGAGTCCTAGCTGTGACATGGGTAATGCTTCAGGAAGAACTGAGCTCGTTTTCCAAGATAACATGACACAACAACTTTTGGCATGACTGCCTCCCAGTTATTCATCTACCACCTGGTGAGCATGGCTATGGTGGCACACCTAGTGGGAGGAGAGGAGACATTCTTGCCTCATTCCTCTTAAATCAAGAAGCAAGGTGGGAGAGATTTCAAGTTGTTATCACTAAGGCATAGTTTTCAGGAAAAACATTTTTATCCATGATATAAACTCCATGCCAAAATTAAAAACTTCTAAAGTAAAGAACAAAAAAAATCCCTTGGGCCCCTATCAAATATTTTCTTGGAACCAAGACTGCGAATTAGGCTTCTATTTTGTTCCACTGAAGGTAATGAATAATATTTAATAACCTCCTTATGTTATTGTTGGCCTGCCTCTGGAGGGGTTACCCTGGCTGGTCAGTGTGTATAATGGATGTCAGAAAAGGTGCTAGGCTGTTTGTATATACCTTGGCAAAGATTTTACCATCCCCATTCAAGAGCGATATGGGTCTTTATGAAGTGTACAATTTTACAGCTTCTTTGGAAAAACAGGCATTGCTGCATTTAGGACAGATAGAAGAAATAATTTGGAAGGCCATCTAAGAGGTGCATAGAGGGGATAAGCCATTTCTTTAACTGTCAGTGCATTCTAATCTGGATAAATTTCCTTTATTAGGATGGTGTCCCGTGTCAGAGGGGTTGGCTGCTGCCCCACCAACAGGGCTGCAAAGCCTCAGCCTGCTCCTCAGCACTTCCTCTCCTCTCCTCTCCTCTCCTCTCCTCTCCTCTCCTCTCCTCTTTCCTCTTTTTTCGCTTTTCTGCATTTAAGACACTAGTTAACTATATACTNCTCTCCTCTCCTCTCCTCCAAAATTCTTCAAGGTGCCTCTCTCTGAACAAAGAAATATCACCAGTGTCAAGTACCCTACTGCTGAAATGGCTGCCTGTAACATCACCAAAGGCCATCGTAAACCTCTCAGCAGATTTCAGCCTCAGCTGCCCATCTTCTGAAATTTTATTTTTAATTACAGAAAATTGAATTGAAGCTGCTGAAGTTGGAACAAAGTGTCATGATGATTAGCTGGCATATCCCATATTTTCCTTCTGTTTTCTGCAAGTGGGCAAATGCATAGGTTCTTTGGATTGCCTAAACGGTGTTTCTTGTCTCACTCTGGAGTTTTGGGCAGCATGTGTAAGGATACAGACCATTCCTGTATCCTTTGAACAGTTTTATCCTTTGATTTCCTTTCTGATTTTTCTTCTATCAACAGCTGGTGAAGAATGATAGTTACCTGTAACGGTTTTGCTGTCCTTTAGAAGAAACTTCTTATTGCTGCATTGAAGCCTGATAATCAGTTGTCATATCCCCACAAGTCTGAAACTTTTCTTTTTCATCTAAATCCTCTAGAAGTTTCTCTGCATTTCATCATGCTATGTTTCCCTTACACTGAGGTTAAAAAAAATCTGCTGTTTCAGCTCCTCAGCTCCTCAGGTTTTGTTGCTGATCCCATTTTACAAAAAAAGAAGGCAGCCCTGTTCCAAGCCTCACTTCAGCCAGTGTTTCCACATATTCTCCTGCAAGAGTCACCCAGCCTTGCAGCTGAACAGGGAATTTGTCTGAGATCACCATTTTTGTTGCTTTATCCTAAGTGGAATTTACACCAAATTTTGCTGGTTTTGCTGTTGAGCAGCTGGAACTTTTCAGAGCAGTCCTCACCATCCCACCTGCAGTGGGTCACTCAGATGCCACGGGCTCTGAAGCCAAAATGCCAAAAGCTTCTGCTTTCTCCAAAACACTCATTTAGATTGGTTTGGCCAGGTAGTCAGTGAGAGCTAAGCACCTTCCCAGCAAGCACTGAGGGTCCTGCAGTTACAAGATTTGAGACCTGGGAAGTGAGGCTGTCTGTGCACATCCCAAATCCTATGTACAAGTTTGCTGTTGCTCCAGGTACCACTGGTGACCGTACAGAAAGGTCCAGCTGAGGCCAGGGCTTTACAGCCTGTTTAGTACCTGGCATTTTATATCCAGCTAGATTGGGTAGATAGGAATATAGCACTGTGGGGGTTTTATCTGGGAAGAAAAGCCTTGTGCTGGGTGCTTGCTGGCCACACTGCCAAAGCCAGCTGTGTTTACAGGCAGCTCCCCTGTCTCCCCGGGTCCCAGGGCTGCTTTCACTGCACATCACCTCCTGCCTCCCTCCACAGCCCTTCCCCTGTAGCCAGCAGGAAGCCAACAGGTCTTTCCTGAACACATGAACCCTTTTGGATGTTCCCTGCTCCCTGTGAGGGGTGATTCCATTGCCCCACTGGCAGTGGGGCTCCTTCCAGCCTTGCCACCCACTGCTGCCTGTGCCTGCCAGCCTCCCTGGGCTCCCTACAGGGAGAAAAGGAAAATAAGAGGGTGTGAATGATTGGGCTGGTAATGACATTAGAAATTCCATTCTGGCAGTGCACTAAATCTTCCTTAAAAGCTTTGAAGAGCTTCCTGAAAATACGAGCACTAAGCAGAGTGGCAGGTATATCCAGCCTGAGGCCAGAGAGCTGCCCAGATCCCCCAGGCTATGGAACCCACCTCTCTCTGCCATGCTGGGAGCAGTGCATGCAGGGAGTACCCTGCCCTGCCCAAAGACACTGCCTTTCCAACTCGGTTTAAGCTCTGTCCCCTCCTCTGCTGGAGGAGGTTGAAGCACTGTCACCCTCCCTTTCCTTTTCTGGTCTCTGGAGAATTGCTGTGGTTCAGTAGCACTGAGCCAGCCCTGGCTTCCCAGCTGGACACAGGGACTGTGCACCTGAGGTTGTTGCACAGCCCAAGGACAGCCCAGCCCGGGAGACAGTGGTTCCCAGTGGTTCTTTGGATGCACCCTTCTGCTCAAAACACGTGAGGCAGGTCTTGAAAAACCATGGAACTCACCTCAAGGTCATGAGATTTAATAAAAATAAACACAGGTTTCTTTTTACTTGCTTTTAAAAATTATTACACTTTTATACTTTTAGGTGGCTCTCAGATCAATGTTCAAAGCTCTTCTTAACATCCATGAGGTCTCCAAGAAGAAGTAAATTCAGGACCTGGAGTTTTAATTAAGGAATTGAATACAGGGAGATTTGTGGTTAAATCAGCATTGTCAGCCTGGAAATCACAACAATGGACATTGCTCCACACAGCCCAGCTTCACAGCAGTGCTACCTGGTGCCATCTTCAGTGTGAGCAGAGGACCTGGGAAAACAAAGCTAGGTTGGAACTGGGACCTTGGCTTGATGTCCTTGTTGAAGAGGGAATGTCATATGACACTGCTCCCAAATACCCTGAATGTGTGATGCTGAAATCTTCTTTTCTGGCACAATTATTTCTTGTCTCTACTACATGAACCAACGACCCAATATCTAAAATGCCATAAACACAGTTGTGATTCTAAGAGAGATTATTCCAATTAGGCTATGGGACAAGAAGAATCAATTTGCTTCTGCAGCTTTGGGGGCAGAGAAGAGCAAATGTTGTAGTAAAATGACAGTAGAAAAAAATGTTAAGGGAAGATTCCCCTCCCTGTCTTTGGATGGATGTCTCTACCCAGAGCAGCCAAGAGCACCAAAGTCTCAGGGATCTGGATTCATTGCAGGAGTAAGACAGGTTGGCTTGTGAGCCTTACTCTTCAGGTTTTTGGGCAAGTGAAAATTCAACCAGGCCTTCAAATATAGCTTAATTGGAAGGTGGAATTTATGTAAAGCATCTGAATTTGGTCAGACAAGTTTCCTGGAAATTAGAAATGAGTTCAGACTGTACCACTGCGAGGCAATTTTTAAATAGTTCAAACTCTGGTTTAGTTGATTATCTTTTCTTCCCTCTTCCTGCCATCCATTAAAGACTTGGCCTCTGCATATACATTATCAAAGATAGAAGAAAACTGAAAAATGCATATCTGGAACCAGTTGTGGCTTTTGGAAACCCACCATGTGCTGAAATACTTCAACTTTTCCTTGCTAAATAGTCTTCATGAACTTGAGGTTTCTGATGAGTGCAGAATTCGGTGACACACAAAAAAAGAAACATTTGCTTCTTTTAGTCTTTGCTGTTAAAGCCCTTCAAACAATGGGCAGAGCCTGAACTCACGCCCCTAAAATTGCAAAGTTTGTCTATTTCGAAGTTTGTGGAGTGATGCAGAAATTATAGGTGAAAGAATCATTTTTAAGTACTGCCCCAATGGGAGTACAGACTGTGATTAATTAATATGAGGAAAGCAACATCATTTGAAGTGTGGAGTTTGTTGTTGGTTTTTTTCCCTGTGGTCATTTCCATAACCGGTTAGAAAATCAGCTCTGATCAAGGAATGTTTTTATTTATTTTAACTGCGTCCTACTTAATGGAGATGTAATAATCCAAAACAATTACATTAAGGTAATTATGTTTCAATAAACATAACCATGGCACTTCAGACTGGAAGTGGAACCTGTACCCCGAGCCAATTAGGAGCAGTGAAACAAACAGGAGACGGTTGATTGTAGTTTGCAGAGTGCATTTATTAAACCAGTAACAAATAATCTATTAATCTTTTTCTAAACATCAACAACATAAAAGAGTTCCTCACCTCAAAGTCAGTTGCATTAAACAATTTCACACGAGCAAAATGAGACAGCAGACGTTTGGCATGTCGGGATATGATTTATAGCACGAATTAACTGCTTTTGTGCGACGAAGGGTGTAATTAAACTCCAGGGGCAGCGTGTGGCCACAGCAAATGGCTTGGCAGAGAGCAAATCTCTGGAAGGCAGCTCACCAGGAAAAGGGTTTGTGTTGCTGGTGGCAGCAGCAGGTCAGTGGGAAAGCCTGCTCCCTGGGCAGGCTCCTTCCTACCTTTGTCATGCACAAAGGGAACTTGGGGGCTTAGCAGGAGCAGGCAGGCCAGAAGGAACTGTACCAGTGAGCAAAACATAAATGCCTTGGTCAGAAGAGAAACATTTCACTAAAACCTTCTGACCCAGACTAGGAAGGGGGAAAATGTAAAGGGAAGCGGTCAGCTCCCAACGGGAATGACTTTCTGAGTGTGCTTTACCTCTGGTGCTGGTGTTGCCAAACGGAATGATCTTGGGAAAGGCTTGTGTATTTTCCCTTGGCTTCCTTGCCTTCTCAACCCTTTTTCTGCAGCCAGGTCTCTTGGTTCTTTCTGTTGCTTGGATCTGTGATGCAGTAAAGCTGGAATGTTGTGAAGGTTACACACAGAAATGGGAAAGGCAGTTGGTATCGGTGGAATTTCAGAAAATGCTTCTCATGTTCCCTTTCTGTCAGGCAGAACCTCCAAACATCCAGGGATCATCCAATGAGGCCCCATGCTTAAACCCTCAGAGTCTGCCAGACTCAACAGGGTGCACAGGTAGCCAGGGCTTCTACCTAAAGCTGCTAAATGGGCTGATTTGCCATCTGTCTTCATTCATTCAGCACCTTGCAAGGACACAGCGCTGCTCTTACCTCTGGCATTTTCAAGACTTTATATACATTGCTTTTAGTTCATTAAGACAGGTGATCTCTTTCATATGGCAGGCAAAAGCAGCTTCATTTTGTTGGCTGTAAATCATAACCTTCTGGTTTATTGAGAAAAAAAAAGAAGCAATCTACTATTTTATCAATCTGAAGTAGCAATAGAAAATTTCCTGTGTCTGTATTTGCAAGCCAGTAGATTTTCAGGGTTATTGCAAGTGATGGAGTTAAACTTCAAATTCCCTCTGGAAGTAACTCTCCTACTTACACTGGTTCTTCCTCTTCACTTTTTTTTCTCTAAATCCATGTATTTTTTCCTGTTTGTTATGTTTTTACTCTCTGGATTGACACATGGTCTTTAATGTCTTCATTAATCTTAGCATCTTCTCAGGGTCCCATATATGTATTACCCAGAGGGGCCTTTTAGCTAATATAAAGCTGATTTGTAATAATCTACATTATGGGCAATAATAATTTAAGTCATTTACCCATGAACTGGATTTGTTGTATCCTAGAGGCTATCAGTGAATTCAATATCTCCAAAGGCACAAGGAGTGTGTTAGGCTTGAGAGGGTAGCAAGAAAAGCTGGAGATCCGTGGGTTTTGACTCTACTAAAAAAATAAAATAAATAAATAAATAAATAAATAAAGACATGTATTGCTAACTTGAAAGCCTAGATTTTTGGAAGATCACTGTATACTAAGGAAACCTCTTTTATAAGCAGAAGGCTGATGAGGAATGGCTGAGGGAGCTGGGGGTGTTTAGCCTGGAGAAAAGGAGGCTCAGGGGAGGCCCCATCACTCTGCACAACCACGTGAAACGAGGCTGTGGCCAGGTAGATGTTGGTGTCCCAGGTCCCAAGTGATGGAACAGGAAGAAACAGCCTCAAGCTGAACCAAGGGAGGTTTATATTGGGTCTTTGGAAACATTTCTTCACTGAAAGTGGGAGCAGGCATTAGGAGAGGCTTCCTAGGGAAGTGGTGGAATTCCCATCCTTGGAATTGTTCAGAAGGCATTTAATGTGTCACCTGGGGCCATGGGTTATGGTGAACACAGTGGGGCTGGGTTAACAGTTGGATTCAGTGGGCTCAGAGGTCTTTTCCAAAACTAATGATCCTGTGATTCTACGAGATGGTGCTTGAGACAGCTGCTGAGGAGCTTTGGAGGAGCATCTTGCAGAGAGATTTGTAACCTATTCCTCTCTCATGTTTTTTGTTTTTTAAAATCTCTGGTTTGGAATTAAAATCTCTGGTTTGGAAAGTCAGTTTGATTTCCTGACTGCCATTGTCACAGCACCCAAAGCCACAGATGCTGAAGGGTAGTCAGGCTGCTGAGACAGCCCCACTTAGTGAGAAAGGGGGACAAGCTGTGCCTGACACCCCCTCAAGGGAGCAGCTGCAGGGTAAGATCTGAGCAGATGCAGCTGGAAGGCTGGAAGGACAAGAGCTGCACTGGATCCAGGAGCTGTGACCAGTCCTGTCTCAGTCATAGCCTCAAGTTACCAGCTGCATGGCTCCTGGTTTGGGCTGCTGTGCCTCGTGTGAGGAAATGGTTTTGTTAAAAGGGGTGGGTTTGGATGGGGAGCCAGAAACTCCGTTTCCAAAACAGTTTCCAAAAGAGATGATCCAAGAGCAAGAGAGAGAAGGGTTCATTATCAGGATTGTTGTGTGTGGTTTCCATTCCTCTCTTTTCAGTATCTGTCATCATTTATTGGTTAAGACTCAATAAGTAAAGGAGAGTATAACTTGGGTCTCATTGCCAGAACTCCAAAAGCAAACATTACTGCTGGTTTTTTAACCACAGGCAGCCTGACCCCAACCCTCTACTTCCCAGCATCTCTTCTACGGTGGGGCAGCTGAAGTAGCCCATGATCAGCTGGGGCAGGGGCAACAATGCTTAAGCCCATGAACACTTAAAACACAAGGTATGGGTGATTTTAAAATCTGGGTCTTCAAAAATCTGGATTTAAAAATATGGATTAAAACTTTAAAGTTTGTGGCATTTTTTTTCCCTTCACAGAGGTTTTAATGTGTTTTAATCAGAGAGTTACACAGACACTTTAGCTAGCCCAACAAAATTTTGACTGGCAGGGTAAGGCTGGAGGCAATCAGAACTTAATTTCTAGGTCTGTGCCACCAGTGGCAAGAAACTTGATGTTAAACAGACCCCAGTCCTCTCTGACTGCAAAATGAGCTAAACACAAGTCCACTCGTCGTTTCTGCTGTCCTGCAAGTTCAATGTGCTCAGGAGCTCTGGAGTCTCACTTGGATTTTAGTATCTCTTGGGAGGTCCTTCCAGAAACTAATGGAGGAATTCTTAGAATCCAAAACTTCTCATATCAGACCAAAAAAGCACCAAACCACCCCAGAAACAACCTGAATCAATGGCTGTTTTCCCAAATATGGGCCTTTTGTTCTCAGCAGCATCAGAGTGATATGCAATAAAATCGTTGCTCTGCCCTCTGGGATTTGGAATGGCAAATCATTTGTTGTGAGACTGTGTGGTGACAAATGCAATAATTGGCCAAACCTTTTTAATGTTAGTATTGTGCTGCATCTCATTTTGGTTCCAGAAATTCTGACACTTTATCTTGATTTGGACTGATCTTTGTTTGCCCATTCCCTACTCTTATTATTTACATCAAGGGGATGCTGTGCTCTGTCCCTGCAATTTTGTCAATTAGCACAGTGGTATATATTTTGCATTTAATTGAATTTCATATACCTCTAACAAGGCTGCTGATCTCACTCCCAGTGCAGTAACTGCCTTGATATGAAATTTCATTGGAAGAATGTTTTCTGCCTGAGAGCTGTTCATATATACGAGCTGCTGCAACCAATTAAAACATTAAGGAACCTACAGTTGAATAAATATCAGTGAAAATTTAAGAAGGGAGTGGTAATTTTCAGCCAGTTTTATGTAAAGTCAATAGGTATCCGGAGGTCTAATTACAGGAAATGTTTTTGCAGTATGAAATAAAATTATAAGAAACAGAGAAGTAAATGAGAATGTTACAGGCACATAGCATGCTTTTGGGCTTGGTATAACGAATTCATTAGGAAGAGTCAGTATTAAATAGTAAAGATGGAATTCTGCTGTGCATTGCACCTCTTTCATTCTGGCATAATTTCACAGACTTCACAGAAATCACACTGGATATAAAAGTGAGAAACACAGAAAACTCACACCCTGCCAAGCCAAAATGTGCCCTCCATTTTGGCCAAATGTCCCCTTTCCCCTGACTATTTAGTGCATCTCAGAGGCTGGCTCAGAAGCCAATGCCTCCTGTTAATAGGGACCAGCAGGATAAAGGGCTGCATTTTATTCCCTCTCAGCTACTTGGGGGTGTCTGAGCAATGAGGTCCCTTCTTTCTCTGGCTGTGTTGGTCAGAGCATGGTGCTGATAATGCCAAGGTCATGGGTTCAATGCCTGTATAGGCCATTCACTAACAAGTTGGGCTAGCTGACCCTTGTGGGTCCCTTCCAACTCAGAATACTCTGTGGTTCTGTGAGGAGGAAGTCTGCTGTTCCTCTTCCAGCTTCATTTTGGGCCATTTAGCCTCTCTGGCTTTCTGCTTGTGTGATATCCTCCATCTCCTTGCAGACAACGTGCCAGCAAGCCCTGCCTGCAGCACGCATGGGACAGCATCATCGTTCTGCCCCATCTCCCTGCTCCACAGCACCTGCTTGTTGTTCAGCCACCGAGCTGTGCACCTCTGGGGCTGCCAAAGTGGGCTTGGTAGAACCTACTCAGCCATTCATTTAAATACTCGTTAAACAGGAAGCTGCTGCTGGAAAGTTGAGTGCTGGTTTCTATTTAAACAAACAGTGGGAACAAGCACGGGTGTCAATTTTGTGATGTCGTGGAAAATTTGAACGACTTGCATTATCCCACAAGTATCCCCTTGAAAACAAAGCTGAGAGGCTGTTAAGGACCCTGCTCAAACCCATAAGCTTTTGCACTGGTAGCAGCTGGGAAAGGGTTAACTTGCAGAGTTCTTTCAGTGCAAACGTAGGTGTTAAAGGAAAAGTGATGCACACGGCGTAGCTCTGGTGTTTCCCTTGTGATTGAAGGAAAGCAGTTATTAAGGTCAGCCATGCTTATTTTTGGCCCATGTGTAGCCCCTTTCAGCCTGAACACTCCTAAGGAGTGTACTTAAGGTCAAGAAAGTTACATATTTTGTGAGTGAAGTAAACAAGGCAGGCAAATGTTGGTGTGGTGAGTACCTCCTTTTGGTAGCTGTGGGTTAGCAAGCCTCATGATTTGGATCTAGCCTCTGTCTCCTGCAAAGTTTGACATCAGCATTGTCAGGGATCATCAGGGTGAGGTCAGATGCAGCTGTGGGGTCTCCACAAAAGTTGGAGTCATCCAGGGGGGTGCCAGGGTGCAGAGGTGTGGGAAGCCCAAAGAGCCAAAGGGCACACAGCTCAAAGCTTTTGAGTCTTGAGATGTTCTGTGAGGGTGTAGCTTTGCACTTGGGGGCTTTTACCAGCTCCTTCTGTTCTGCAGCAGATATTTCACTCCTCGGGTCTCCCTGGATAGGCTGTCCATGGGCAGAAAGTGCACAAACTCTCAGAAGGCAGCCCTGCCTCTCTCCAGCCCTGTCACCAGGTGGGACAGCCACCAGAGTGTCACAGTGCCTGTTGGACTCACTGCAGGGCTGCTCCTCAGCAGTGACAGCCACGGCTCTTTGCACATCACCGTTGTTTACGTGGCCAACGGTTCCTGCCAAACTTCCCAGCACAGCCAGCAGAGTTTCCCTGAGGATGAGTTTGGAGACAAGCACTGGGCTGTCACAGACACACGTAGCAAGGTGAAAGGGGGATAGAGCCTTTTCCTGACTGACCAAAATGGGGAGCAGCTCCAGTCAGCTTCCCAAATATATCACCAGCTTTGCCTAGGCATCATCAGACTTCATTCTTCAAGCTCTCCTGTTTGCCTCTCTCACTTCATGGAGACATAAACAATCCTATTATGAATAGAAAAAATGTATTATACTTACATATTTTTATTATTCATATACTGTATAATTTATATCATTACCATTTGAATTCCTTTTTCTAGTTCATGTTCCACAAATGAAGGTGGTTATTGATGACCCAATGCCAAGAAAATACTTCCACTTCTAATCATTTTCTCATTACTTTTTCTAATAATGTTTCTTATGCTTAGACATGCACAATATTTTGAAAGGATGCACTTTTTCTTTAGTGTTAAAAGTCCTCTTCATTTAACATTTAATATATTATTTATTATTTAATATATAGTCTGCTGGCCTGTTAGAGCTCAAAAACGCATTGCAAACTACAGGCCAAGTTATTTCTCCTGTGAATGCTTTAAAGCACCAAAACAATTTTCTGGACTTGGAAATGTAGCCTGAAAAGAATGCAGAGTGACTCTCTGCACAGTGGGTAAGATGCTGCTAGAACTCCTCTATGGCCAGCCAGCATCTGTGGCTGCACATGACGTGCTTCCTCCCAGCATCCCGAGCAAGCACTGATCCCTTTTCCCTCCAGAGCCCACCCTGATCCCAAGATAGGTGGGTGAGATAATGCAGCTGCCTTTCATGACTGTGACCCAAGAGGGTGGCGGTGGCTTTGGGGTTTTTTTTTTGTAAGATTTTGCCAAAACAGAAAGTCAGAATTAGCGTGTGCAAAACACATCTAAACAATGGAACACATACAAATTGGAGTATCCACCCACAACGCCTAATACATAACCAGTGAGTCATGCCCAGGGCCCAGGGTGAGAAATCTGTGTAGGTGGGTTTGATTTGGCTTTCTTTTTGATTGCAGTTGTGCTTCTCTCTAGTTAATAATTATTGCACTCTGAACTAATAAACAAAAGGATCTCGGCTTTCCAAGATGTCCTAGTGCTACAGCATGTCATTTGTTAGACTTAAAATTTGATCCCTGTGGAAATGCAGATGAGTTATGTCTTAGGACCCTAAACTCTTTGGTGCTCATTTGATTCCAGAGATCAAACTGAGATACTAAAGCAGTGAGATGAGCCGAGTTCAAGGCAGTAGTGACCAAACAGTCGCCATTAGCAAGTTATTCAGTCACCCAAGGAAAAGGAATGAACTGGGGTAGTCTGCTGGGGACCCATCACAGCCATCACCAGCTGTACTGCCTGCTTGCTCCTGAGGCTGAGCAGAGATGCCAAAGGTTTCAAGGTGTGGAGCCTGAGCTGCCTTCTCACGCCCAGTGCTGGTCCCTGCGGGTCAGGGCTGGGGCTCGCTGGCGGGGCAGCGCCCGGTGCCTCTCCCTCCTCTCTGATCAACCTCTGATAAACAGGGAGAAGCCTGGTCCACAGAGACATTCACTTGGCCCTTTTCCTGAGTGCTACACTTCAGAAACACCAGTAATGAAAGGGCACACAGAAGCCTAAGCAGTTTGTAAATGCGGCTTGACTTGCGGCGTTTTCATTTTAATTATCCTGAGAAACACATTTGTCTACGCTCCACAATAAGGAATATTTTTACATTATTTAAAGTAAGTGAGTTTCCCAACCGGCCTCTGAGGGCCTCAAAAAGTTGCTGTGTGGTAATTGTTGCTGGGTGTCTTAATGCCACAGACATTTGAGGTTTCCCAGGATATCTAAGTGGACACTGGCTGTAATTTAGTAGCCATGAGTACTGCTTGGTGCCATTGTTGCAGGCAGAAGTTGTAAGAAAGCAACGAAATTCTAAGCTGAGGTTTTTTTTTAAAGTGCTCATTGCTAGCCTGACATTGCCACCTCTACTTATTTTTGTTGCCAGCATCAGTGGGAAAGTAATTACAACTTTTTAGGACAGTGAGGCACTTCTGAAAATCCTGTCCTTAATTTACTGCTTCTGCAGTGTGTCCATTTCATTTTCCCCTTTTCTTCTTTGTTTCTAATGTTTCCACATTCACCCTCTCCACCTCCACTTTGGTATCACGCCTGCCTTTGATTTTAATGCCTTCTCTTTTAATCTTACTGTCTCTTGGGGTATTCTCCCAGGGTTGTTTTCTTATTACACTCATAATTGTCCATAGATGAGGTGACTGTGACTCGTCATCACACTGTGACTTGGCATCACATTGTGACAAGCCACAAAAATCAATACATCCCTCCCACCTCGGTTGGAACCTCCTTTTTTTTTCACATCCTCACTTAGCCTTACACTTCTGATCTTATTTAATTGTTCATCTGACCATTAACACAGCCATAAACAGCAGTGCATAACAAAGGAAGATGATTTCCAAATTAACCCTGGAAGTGCAGTTGTGTTTTCAGCCAGCACTTATTCCAGGAAAATCAGTGAATGGATAGACTTGCTCAGCTCTGCTGTTGCAGCCATTCAGTATTCAGTGAGATCAGGCTAAGCTGGGTGTTTTCTGACCTGTGGACATGCAAAACACACCGACAGTGTTCAGGGCCCCTGCAGTTTGTGTTTAAGGTCGTGGTGAGAACAGCCCAGCTTATCTATAGTGCCATGGCAAATGCTAAATGGTGTGAGCCACTTAGACCCCTGACACACTGCAAAAATGCACATTAGAGGGAAACCTTTATTCAGTCTCTTGGGCTTGTGCAGCTTTCCTTTCTTCCATCCTGAACAGGAACACGGCCAGGGCTGACTTGTCTTTCCACAGAGTCTCCTTAAGTTGTGGTTTAGACTCAGCAGTTTTGGAATGGACTGTAAATTATCCTCTGCTACCCAACCTGGCGGATACCACAGCAAGGAACTTGCTGGGTCTTTTAGTTCCTAATGAGATTTTGGTATTCCAGATGGATTAAAATTCTTCTGAAGCCATAGCTCTGTACATCCTCAATCATTTATTCAGAGCATGTAAGTTCAATGGAAATCTGAGAACTCCTTACAAGCTATGGAAGCTCCCTTTCCTTTGGACATGTTTCCCAGCCATGCATTTCTTTTCCTCATTCCACACTATGTGTTGGATATATGTTTTTTCTTGGAAAGAAGGAAGATAAGTACTTGGCAGCTTTCTCTCAGGCCATGATGGACAGCCCTTCTGTGCTCATGCAGCTTGTTTCTTCCTGACCTGCTCTACTTCCCATATCCAGAGCTCTGTCTATTTTAAGAGCAGAAACCTGAGATCTCTCTTGTACTGAAAATTTTAATTTTTTTTTGTCTTTTTAACTACTATTTGCTTGGAGAGGAACGAACAGCAGTGCTGCCTGGAAATCAGAAAGGCAGGAAAAAACCTCACATGCTTAGCTACACGTGCCAGATACAGCCCACAAGCAGCTCCATTATTCTTGGTTGTCCTGTCAGTAACCTCGACCTCCTGTGCATAGAAGCACCTGCTCCTCTGACTGCACCAGGCAGTTCAGCCTCCAGGGGGGTTGTAAGAAGCTCCTCAGCCACTAAGTGGGGACTTGCAGTCCCAAGAGCCATTTGCAGCCAGAGCACAGTTCCCCTTAAAATAAGGTGATAAGTTTAATGCAATGGTGTATAAGACAGAAAAAAAAAGGAGAAACTACCTCTTTCCCTGCATTTGAGCTTTTCTAACTGACCACAGGTGCAAATGCAGGGAATAAGGCTCAGGGAAATTATGGAATGCTACCAACCATTCCAGTGAAGTGTTTTCCAAATGTGCTGAGTAAGACTTTCACTGCCATGAACTGATTACACAGAGTTCAGCAGATTGTAAAAGTTCAGATACTACTAATACAAAAGTTAAGGGCAGTTTTGACAGCGATGTACAAGGAAAGTGAGCAGGTCCCATATTTGCAAACCACATTCTTGCTTTTAGTCTACCCAGCAAGAGTATCAGGGTTTGAAAGTGGTATGTTACCTGAAAAATGGTTTAATTTCACACATGCCAACTCCAGCAAGGCCCAGAGCACCCAGCCCAGCAGAGTGGCTCTCTCTGATGTGGCACAGCTCCCCCAAAAGAGAAGCCAGCTGAAAGGCAATGAGCAGCACCACGTGCCTGTCTGGGCTGCAGTGTCTGTGAATGGGGTGTGCAGAAGAGGACCCTTGGTTTTAATCATGTCCTTAGGGATTGAACACCTCACCCTGAACAAACACAGCTGGACCATCCATTTACAACTGCAATCCAAACATCCCTCCAAACTTCTTGGCCTTTCTTGTAGGCTGCTATTCATTCCTGTTGTTACCTGTTATTTTCACCTTCCCTGAAGCTGCTTGAAGCCAGTTGTCACCACTGTGACAACTTCTGGAAGGGACCAGCACAGCTTTCTTGCTGTGATGCCCACATTACTCCCTCCCAGCTGGCCAGCTTGGCTACATGCATTGCTGAAGTGGGGAACCACCAAATACTTTCCATGCTGGTTCACTGGAAGCAGAACAGATGTCACTCAAGGGTTTCAGCCACCTGAACATTGGAAATCCTCTATTCTGCCACTCTAGTCTGTCCCCATCTGAAACAGCTGGATGTCACTTGTATTTTGATAGTCTTTTAAATCACGTGAGCTCTCCCAACCAAAGAATTCTTATTTAACTAAAATAAATTTCCAAAAGGTGGGGACATACAGTCTGAAGTCAAGTCATGTTACTTTGCAGTCTGTCACAGTTTAGACTTTATGGCTTCTTGCTAGCACACTGAGTACTACTTAGTCCAGTGGGGTTATTCAGTTTATGTCTCCCTGGGGTTGTTTTCCTGTTTGATCACAGGATCAGAGCAGCACTCTGTCATTCCTGATGTGCAAGGTCAACATCTGAGCTGGTTAACTGGCACCATCAGCTACAAGAACACTTCTGTACACCAAGGTGATGCTGTTGCTGTGGTAGGGAGAGGATGCTTTGTGCTGCTTCCTGCCATCCTGCAGAAACCTTTCATCCCACCAGTGCCAGGACAGCATCTCAGCTCCAAAACACTGGCAAAAGTTAGCAAACAGAGCTTAGCCACAATGCTCAAGCACAGCATTTCAGCAAGGTCACACCTTTGGAACCTCCAAAGCTGTTGCATCTCCTGTAGAGAAGACCATACAGAAATTCTGAAATAAATAAATAAATTTGAGTCAGCCACCTGGGAGCAACTGCTCTCCCTTCCTTACCCTGGATGGAAGAAAATTGGAGTTAGGCCTCAGGACTTAGTGTGCCACCTGTGCAAGTCTGCCAAAAATCTTAGAGCCTCTTCTAATGCTCCTTCAGCTGTTAGCCCTCAGGCTCACACTTGACTAGACCTGCACAGAGGAACCTCCTACTTCCCTGATTTTCTTCCTTCCTGGATCTGGCCAGAAGATATTTATTATGAGATGTGGAAAGTGTTGGGATGAGATGGAGTTTCTTGTTTCTACATCTATATGAAGACTGAGACAGCTAATCTCATAGGAGGGAAGGGTGTACAGTTGCCATCCTTGGGGCAAGAATAGAACTAAGTAAGGAAAAGTAGGATTGCTCAGTGAAAAGGTGTCTTGTCCTTTGTCAGTCAAGTGCAGACCAAGAGAAAAACCCTGTGTGCTCACAAATAAACATTGAGCTGCCTCAGTCAGCTACAATTGCCCCATCACCACAGCATGAAGTGTCTCACCTTGCTTTGTTCCTTGTCTCTTATGACATCTCAGAATTTTCAGAAAATACTGTATCTTCTAGATTCTTTCCTTTTTTCCTGTTGCAAATTAATTAAACTTCCTGCTATCTCTCCTACAACCCAAGTTAAAATACCAAACAAGTCTTAGACACTTCCTAGAAATTTTGAGCTCATCATTTTCTCAGAACTCGTTCTGAGTTGCATTTTTCTCTCCACTGGCTACTTCAATGTCATTTCTTGCAGAGCACGGCTCTCAGGTAGTGGTGAAATATCCTGGATAAAGCATGATGACAGTTGTGTTCTCATCTATTGTTTGTTTGCTTGGTTCTTTTCATGGCTGCTGCTTTCCAAAATGAATATTCTTCTAAAATGATAGGGAGAAATGACACTTTGGGTAAGCACTGAGGACAGGAAGCTTCCTCTTTGGACAGAGCTCCCATTCAGTGGAATTTTATTTAATCATGAAATGTGCAAAGAAATGGAAATATCAGCACGATTCTGCAATTAGGGCAAAACTCACATTGACCTGGGATGAATTTTTACCTTCAGAAAAGCTGTAGGGTTTTAGTCTGTCTGTAAAACATCAGCTCTTTCTTCTTCCCATTTAATTAAAACTAACACAGTAGTCTGAATTCCTTTTATCTGCCTGTTCCTTCACTTGAATTCCGAATTTTATACATTTTTCAACACAAATGCTTTAGACTACTACAGACCTCTAACATTTTACTGTTCCTATAAAAAACCATCTATCTCAGAGATGTTTTGGTTTTAGAACTCTGATCAGATAAAGCAGCATTGTTCAGAAACTGTTGCTAAATAAAAAAGGAATGGGCGGTGCCCTGTTTGGCATGCATGCAGCAAGTGATGTGTGATTTATTATTAGTGAGCCAAGTATAAAAGGAGATGATCATAGGAAGGAGTCCCAGGCTATGGGTTCTGTCATGCATTTTACTCCCTGCTGCTCCCACATTCTGGAGGGATGTGCCATCCAAGTCCTGGAGCAATTTCGCTTACGCTGAGATGAAGTGACCAAAGTGCCCCGGGAATGTGGAGCAGAGAATTCCTTCCTGCCACAGCCCTGCTCAGGCTGTTTTTCTCTCAGAAACTGGTGAGCAGCCCTTGGTGTTGTGCAAGTGCATGCAAGGAGAAGCATATGATAGCCTATGTTATTAAAAAAAGGATAATTTTCAGGTATTAAACTAAATTAAAAGGGTTTATTTTAACAGAAAATAAAAAAAACTGAAACCGAAAAAAAAGGAAAAAACTTGAAAAAGCAGGAAAAGAGATGAAGTCCAGGATTCCTTCACAATTGAAGCCTTTTTTCAGCCAGTCTGGCTGGTAAAACCCAGGCAAAGCTTTCTTTTGGTGGTGGTTGCTTAGAAAGCGTGGTGGAAAATGGCCTGGTCCAGGCACCGAAGCTCCCTCGAGGCTGGTCCGACGAAAGAGAGAGGGAGACCCCTGGGATTCCAGCTTGGGAAATACTGAGTTTGCTTTGCTCCAGCCCCTCAGTCCTGCTCCCATGGCTCATGGTGGCTGGTCACCTCCTCTCCCAGCTCTGGTGATGGGCTCCTACCTTTTAACCAATGCCTCGTGGATGTCTAGGGAACAGTGTCTTTGCAGGAGCAGGGCAAGCTAATATTACAGCTCTTAAAACTATTTAAACACTTTAAACACCTTTAAAACATTTTCATAACTGTCTAAATAAAGGATATAGTTAATTTTACATTCTAAATATAATAACATGTCCTAAAACTATTCTTTAATGGCCCTTTTACCTTCTTTAAGTAACAACTTTAATACTTGATAAGAGAAGATGCTAAAAGTCTTATAACTTTCATGAGTAACAGCTCATTTCCATCTGTGCCCCATACAGCAGCACTCAGCCCGTCCCCACATTAGCTAAAGTGGGCTTATTATTCCTGTTAACATTTATGGTAAACTTCCTACTGATTTTAATGGGCTCTGGCTCAAGCACAGGGGCCACCAGGACCCAGAACCAGCAGTAAGGCAGTGATGCATTTTGAGTTTATGGGCATGCACGTAAACACGAGCCAGCAGAGAGGGCTGCCAGTGGCACATGACTAACACAAGCTTTACTCATGGATGAACTATGGAAGCAGTGTCCTGTGGTGATGAGTGTTATTGAAAACTCTAAGACAGGCAGAAGGAAAGAAAACACAAATGTAGAAAAGCAAAGTTTTGGTCTGTGCCATTACTGAATGCATGCTAAGGACAACCACGGTGCGCCGTAACCAGAGCTGACCCAAAGCCGAGGGGGAAAACACAGAGGCACGGATAAGAGCCGTAAATCACTCTTGTGGCTAGCTAATCACTCTTGTGGCTAGCTCGGCTT
>VXAC01008210.1:478849-510743 GCA_013399225.1 Rhipidura dahli | reverse complement strand
AAAAAAGAAGAAAAAGAATAAAATGGAATGCATTTTTAGATCCAGAAGATTAAAGCAGGTTTTGTGAGGAGGTTTCTATGACCAATTTTCATGGCAGCACAATATATAGGTCTGAGTACTTTCAGCACTCTTCATATCTTTCTGTAATCAGCAGTTTTGCCAGCTTTCTTACAAGGAAGCCCACAATTATGCAGTACACTAGCCATTAAAGGGAATTCTCAAGGTGCTTTTTAGACTGCATATTAAGAACGGGTATTAAATCATCATTCAGGAGGTGGATGAAAATAAAAGCCTACATGAGAGAGCATTCTTCCCAGGATTACAACTTCTTTCTTTGCCCTGTTTTAATGTATTTTAATTTTGAGAAGGGCTGTATTATTGCCTAATACTGACTAATATTTTTTGTTATTATATACTAGAAGCCAAATTTAGCCCAGAAAGAAAGGTTTTTCTTTTCTGAAAATTAAAAATATTTTCCTGTTCAGTTTTTAAACATCAAAAATGACACTTAAGAAAAATATTTACATTAATTTTTAAACATGGGTTTTATAGCTTTTATAATTTTAATTTTAACGTCAATGATTTGACAGGACTGCCTTTTTAGATGTAATTGAATTTAGTGAGTATGAATGAAACATTTATTTGACACCAAAGGTGAGAGACATTTTTAATGTAATGCTAAACTTATTATGATTCAAGGATTCCTACATCTCACAGCAAACTTGAAACCAGGCGAATTTTCCAAGTGGGTATGAGATAAATGTAAATGATTTTCATAATGAAGCTGAACATTTTTACATTTCTTAGAATTTTTCAAGTTATAAATTACTATTTTCAAGTGCATAATATTTATGGGTGAGTATTTGTAAGTGCAAAACAGTTATAGCTGCACAAATAAAATATGGTTTTTACAATGCACTAAACCAAAGCCATTAAAATTTCCAGAGCAAAGATATGCTCCTTACCAGAATGGAGAAAGTTTTCAGAAAGCCTTCTTGAAAATTGTTTCTACTTTATTTTCAATTTTTGCTAACTTCCTTTCCTTACCTACTGAAAGCGATAAACTTTCTGTGCAGGGTTTATTTACACTCCCTTGTGGACACCTCAGTTTCCCGAGTCATTTGTGAGATTTTATGCAGTCATGTGTCAACAAGTGAGATGTTTCCACAAAGAATGGGGACGATTTTGTTGGTTTGCTCTGTCCTTTAGGACAGCAACGCTCGAGATTTGAGCCCTGAGTCTCAGCTTTGCGTACCACACCGTCTGTGCTCACCCAAGAAGTACCGTGTAGCAATCTGTTTCTGTCATTCTCCTCTTCATTTTCAGGCAGCAGGTTAGAGCATATCCCTTAAAACTGATCTCTCCTTCACTGCCCCTGCCCCCTGAGATAATAACAGGTAATTTGGGGAGAAATTTGCAGCACAGCATCTGTTTCAAAAGGGCATTTTGAATTTTAAAGCTATTATCAGTTTTTAAATTCCTGTTGTACAGAATTGTACAGAACTGACCTCTTAAGCTGCATATCCTGAAGCAGCTTGGTGAAGAGGGGAGAAGAAGGAAAGCTTTTCTGAGCCCTGGGACCCCTCTGTGTAAACAAAATCCTTTGTAGCATACCCAGCTTACTCTCTTGACATTTTTTTTTTGTTGTTTTTTTTTTTTGATACCCTTATGTGACAAGAGAAGAATCGGGTGGGGAGATCCAGCTAGTTTAGTGTAACAAGATTTTGACCCTAGTGCTTCCACAGCAGTGAATGTTTAACCCCAAGAATATCTTCAGCTGCTAAATATATGTATTTATAGAAAACGAAACAACAGCAACTGGTTAGGTCAGGAACTTGGCATCTGTGATTTGGCTGCAAAGACTTTAATATGCACACTCCATCCATTCTACCGCTCCTCCTTTTCCCTTCTTCCCCCAAAATTAATTGCATTTCTAGCTAACAAGGTTTAGTTACAGAGGCACCTGACTCCTTCAAACCTTTTGGACACAATACAAAATTCCAGTAGTAGACATTACAGGATTAAATCCATTGTAACATTCTAAAAATCAATTCATCTGTTCCTAATAGTGTTTCAATAGTATCCTAGTAACCTTTTCTGTGAAGCTTCATATGGTCTGTATTTGCAAACACTATTAAAAAAGGCCTTCTTGCTTTCAAAATAAAAAAAGCTAAATCTCTTCACTGAGCTGCTGGAGAGGTGCAGACTCCGATGTGGGCAAGTGTATTTGCCAACATGCCATATGGGAGCCATGGTTGGGACTTTTTTTTTCCTAGAATAATTAAATGTTGATGGCAGAGTTCAAATGGATCATTAAAATTCAAAAGTGTAAGAAACAGATTTTTTCTTATGTTGCTGAACGCTCCAGAGGGCTGAATAGCTAGCAGAAGTGAGGCAGGCTGCAGCAGTGATCAGCGTGTGCTGTGATGGTACTAATTTGATCATAATATAGTCATCTCTGAAGATTACAGCTATTCAATTAAATATTCTAATTAACCTGAAGTATTAGGCAAATGATACTAATTACAAATATTCTCCTGAGATTCACAGCAATGAAAATCCCACTTGCAACTGATACTTCTAGCCAATGTTTCGTAACACAATGTCCTATATCATAGGCTTTCAGAATATTAAAATGCAGTTAATTTGCCTAAACCTCATTTGTTTAATGGCATTAGCATTTTGTTTGAAATTGTAATAAACGTACATCCCGCTTTCAAGTAAAATTTAAAATGAGTGTACTCTTGGGGTAACTTAAGATTCCTGTTTACAGACCTAGCACTTTATTCAGTAAGCGGAACAGTTTGAGCTTAACTTTCAGCCATTAAACATATTGAAATTGTTTAAAAATGCTAATAATTTGTCTTTTCAAATAAGAAAAAAAAAAGGATATTTTGCAGTAAAATTTCATGATGTTACCCATGTGACCAGTTTCCTACTGTGAGGGCCCCAATGCTTGAACTTGCCTTATAGTTTTTTAGTAGAATGTTTGTCTTTTGTAGGTTGTTGGTTTCTGTTTGCTTTTTTAACTCCCTCTCCAGACAAAGCCACAGGGACCTTCTTTTTTCGTTTTCTGCCTTTCTCTCTGTTCTCCCTTTCACCATGCACGTGGACTCCAGGTTTGGGGTGCTGTGGCTTTTGGGGGTCTGATTCCTGCATGGTGCTCCTGCACACCTCTGACTCAAGTGCTCTTCTCAAGTCGTTTGCAGGGACAGCCCAACTGTTTCACCTATTACTGCGCTGAGAACATAACCTGCTTGTCCATATAAATTAGGCAGGATGTTACTTGGAAAATACAGCACAAGGTAGAGCTCTTGGCTAAAAAAAACCCACAAAAAAAAACCCACCCCGGGGCTCCTGACCACCTTTTGGGGTGAGTTTTATTTGTTTGTTTGTTTTGTTGTGGCATGAATGGGGAAGACAGACATTACCCACCAACATAAGTGGCTACTTAAAAAATAATCAGTTTGTAACAGTTGTAGAAACAGAACAGACAGCAGGTTTCAAGTGCTGTTTACGAGCCTCTTTTGTGCCCATCACCTTATTAGAAAGCTAAAGGAATGGGAATGTTTCTGGCTTTCCATATATTGCCTGTTGATTCCATATGCATATGGCCTTTAAAGCAAAGAGATCACAAAAAAACCACTTCCTACTTTTAATTTATTACATTATATTATATTAATACTCTTGCAAGGCTTTAGAAGAGTTTAACTAATATGACCAATGTCTTACTGTGATTATATTCCCCTTCCTCAGATTCTTGTCTGAATGTACTTGTCTGGAAGAGAATATAAATGCTTGCCAAGGGCTAAAAGCAAGAGAACAAAAAGATTTTCAGAATTTTAGGATTTTCAGAATCACACTCTTGAACCACAGCAGTGCAAACAAAGTTAAAGCAATTTTACAGTATGAGTGACTGCAATTTTCATGTTGTAGTTGGCCAAAGTATTTGTACTGGAAACACTGGAAGAATTTGCAGCAGACTAGACCTTTCTATGGCTGTTTCCAAAATATAAAGAAATGCAAGTACTACTTCTCTTTGGATCTCAGAAAATTTAGAGCAATTTGCATCTGAAACCCACTGAAATCATTGGACCAAATCTTGGAGAAGAGGGAGACTGCAGAGATGGCATCATGCTGCCATATGACCTTTCACGGAGCAGGAAGGAGACACAAGGGAGCACGTAGGGAACTTGGGATAAAAGAAAATCCTGGGCAGACTGTGTGCAGCCCTTGAGAGACATGTAAGGAGTTTTGTTTGGTTGCTCGATTTTGATGCTTTTCTTTGGTTGCTTACTTTTAACCCTTACATAGCTCTTTTTCCTTTCGTGCTGTTAGAGCTTGTTGAAATGATTGAATTCCCCTCTCTTTCCTCACAGAATTAATTGAGGGTTTATAACACCTTATTCTGACTTTGAATCAGCTGATTCAGCTTCCATTTCTCCCTAGGTCACACACATACATTAGGATGCACTATGATTTTGGAATAGGATATCAAATGCATTTAATCAATTTGTATTAACTCAGATCCATGTCTGTATAGCAGAAATCTCTGTTTAGGAGTGTACTTCTACTGAGCTTAAGAAAGTTTTGGAGAAGCAGGAAGAAGTGTAAGAAGGGTAGAGAAGATTCAAATAGAGTTCCATGCTTTCATCTGCACCACTTTTTGTTGTGTGCTGAGGAGGACCAGACATGTCCACTGACATGGAGCAGGAGCAGAGGGAGGGGTGTGACTCACTGGGAGTGAAGCATGGCACAGCACGGACAGCTGACTGCTCTGTGGGTGCTCTCACTGAGCCTGCTCAAACGGGACAGGGAATTGAAAATGAGGGGCCAGCTCAGGGCTTGCAGGAAAGGTGTGTTCCTGGTTGGGATTCACATTTTGGCTATATGTCTCAACCCTGATTTAAATTCACAGCAAAGCTGTGAGATGGGCAAAGCCAAGCAAGCAAACACAAAAAGGTAATCACCAATTGAAAGCAAAGGAGAAAAAACAAAAAAGGAAACAATTGAGGAAGGAGGCAGCAAAAACAGGGAAGGAGAGAGTAGAGCTGTAGAGCGTGAATGTGTATCTTGTCCAAATTCCTGTGGGAACTAGCTGCAACTCTCTAGAGAATCACTTAATTGCTATGAAGAAATAAGCACATTCCACTGCCATATCAGCCCCTGAACAACATGGTTATGAATAAAATACTGAATACATATATGCCATAAAGGAGAATATGTTCACATTTATGTGTAGTGTAAGTGACCAAAATGGCACGGTCTTTATTTATGTGGGGAGTTAATGCAGTGATCTATAGGTATCTATAGGTACAACCTTGTGGGGCAGTGAATCTACTAGAGTGATTTACTTTTATAAAGGAAATGAATACACTGATGTAATAAAATTGTCATGTACTGCATTGATCTCCTTGCTGCAGAGTAAGTGAGGAGGAACCAAAATTTATATGAAATGAATATAAAGGAATAATAACTGAACAGGAGTTAATATGACAGCATAAGGTACACATTTACAAAGGAAATAAATACAGTGAAGTGATCCACTTTCCTAAGGGGAGGACATTTAAAGGAATCATTTCCACACCTACAGAACCAGGAAGCTTGGTAGATCATGCTTTGTAAAGTAGGCAACATGTAGAGCAGTTCAGAAAGGACAGTGGCAGGAAACATTATCATAATATTAATTTTTGCTGACCACAAATAACGCATGGTAAAGACCTGCCTGTCTGCACAGCTTGGTGGAATGACAGTCAGGGAAAGAAACCACGATGATATGAAAATGAAGGGCTTGCCCAACATGAAGCAAACACAGGCTGTTTCGTGGAACTTGCAGGGCATTTGGGTCATCCTCAGTCCAGCTGGTGCAGATGCTGGGGTTTGCCCCATATCATCCACTGGATAGACAAAACCAAATATCTACCATGAAAATGTATGGGTGATGACAGTTATCAGTTATAACGAAGGCAGGATATCAAACTGAATAAAATGGGGAGTAAGGAGTGAGCCAATCTGGGAATTTGTAGGATTTCTGCATGTAGCCAAAGGTCTGCTTAAATCAGTGACCTAGATGATTAAGCCTTATTATCAGACTGCCTTATTAAGTTAGTTTGTAACAGTAGTTCTAAGGTAAACTACACCACATCAGTTCTATACAAAAACTTGTGTTCTTGGTTTGATTGACACAGAGATTTCCTGGTGCAGGAGGGGTGTGGATTTTGTGGCCCATGCTATACTGAAGGTAGGGCCACTGGATGTACTGGTCTGCACTAGCCTTATACTCTTAAGTCAGACCCGGTCTTTCTTGCTTCCAGTCAGAAGAGGTGGAGAAAGAGGGTAAAATACATGAGATAAAAAAAAAAAGATCTCTGCTTCTGAGACACTCATCCCTGTCTTCATTCCTGACCCCATCAGAGGCCTTTCTAAGGAAGTGAGGTTTGTCCCCAAAAGCCCTCACCCTTGTCATGTCTGGTTGTGTTGATCCAAAACAGGATGAAGAAATAAGCAATGTGCCTGGCTGCAAGATTATCAGTGAGAAAGCTCCTAGACAGCAGGACCAAGCAAGGGCAGGTCTTGTTGCATCTGACCTGCAGACTCACTCTAATAATGGGCATGGAGAACTCTTCAAAAAGTCTTTAATCCTGACCCATGACCTCTCTTGTTGTCTTCCATCCCCAGACAGAGCTCCATGCACTCCAGAAGCTCTCTCACCTAAAGGAAGATTCCTTCTCCTCTTAAAATAGTTTGGGTAGGAAGGGACCTTAAAGCTTGTCTAATTGCAGCCCTGACATGAGCATGGAAACTTTCCACTAGACCACATTCCTTGAAAGCTGACCCACCCAGGCCTTCCCATCTTCCCATCCTGAGTCCTGTCCTTCTTCAGGAGCCTGTATGCCCCGCACTACAACACTCCTGTGGTGGGAGCCGACCCACCACACCTCTGTGGTTCCCAAAGGATCACCACACTGCCACTGCACCAATCCATTGTGTTTATTGCCCACACTGCATACATCAGTATGCAGTTTTCCTCCTTAGAATTCAGATACAAAGGAGACATAGAAGGTAGCTACAGGATGCTTGATGTAAATAGGTAGTCTAAATAAAAAGGGACAATCAACAAAGAAACTGCAATTTAATGCAACTATGTGCTTTTAAAGTAAAATACTACAAAGCATGGAAATGGATTTCACTAAATGGAAAGCTGTAGCTCTAAAATTCCATACCTTTGTAAGTAGCCATGTTAAACTAGAGTTAGTCTTTCTAGCCCACCCTAAATCTGAATCTTAACCTTTTGTGTCTGCTAAGTCTCTTGAGGACATCTGTGTTATGTGATGAGTAAGTAAGTGAGGCCTTTCCTTTTTCTGTAAATTCAGTATGATTTAGTGCTTTGAAATACTATAGTAATGTAATGTGAATAAATTCAACTGTTCAGAGGGGCAAACCTAGAAAGCCATGCCACAGAGATTATTGGCAGTGTTGTAATTCTCACAAAAAAATCAAAGGTTAACTTGTCCTTTCTCCTGGCACTACAGCCTGTGCAGAGCAACAAAGCTATGGAGAGAATTTCCTGGGGCATTGAGTCAAGTTTGTACACACTCATGGAAAAACATTTCATAAAATCCTGTTTGTCCAGATGAAGGTTTTATACTTATATGCCCTGGGTGTATTGCATTCTCTGCTCCTGTTGGAAGGCTTTTAGGGAACAGTGACCCAGAGCATCTTCAGTGGTTGTCAGAGACTGATCCAGATCACGTATCTGAGATGACAGTCTGGGTTTAGATATCAGACAAGTTCTAGCAGGTGATTAACCCAGGGGATCCAAAGCCACAATGAGCCCTTTGGTAAATTCTGGATTCTGTTTCAAACTCCTTTCCAAAATTTTGCAGCAGTCCAAAGTAGGATTATGGGCAGCCACCCATCTCTTAATAAATGCAGACTTAGATGAGTGTTTTGTGGAATAGTTTCACTGTAGTGCTAGGAGGGATTGCTTGTCAAGAGATTGACTCTTTAAAAAGAAATGAAGCTAGTGGAAAAAACAGGCACTCTTGATAACTTTATTTGATTCTCTAGCACGTGAAATGTTAACAGGAACCACTCTGGACAGCACCTTATCCTTTATCTGCAAATAGCTGCAGCTTCATCAATTTTGTTTTCAACTTTTTCTAAATTCCCCTAAAATTTCTAATTCCCCTCTCTCAAATCATAGCTTTCTCTCTCTGATGCCACTCCAGTGACCAGCAGGAGTTACAATCATAACTTTGCTTCCTATAATGGCAGTGTTTTGCCAAGCAGGCCAGCCAAATTGTTGCCTCTGATGATTTTTGGCAGTGAGTTATCAGTCTGTAGGGTCACAAAACTAGCACATGCATAACTAAATTTGTCTAAGGGAAAAATACAACATTCAAGTAACAGTTTTAACCCACATATCATGAATTTTTAATATTATCACACTGCTTGCAGCTTCCAAACACCTGCTACAGCCAGAAATTCAGGGATTTTTACCCAAAGTGAACTAGACCTCTGTACCACCTCATTTTAGTGCTAACATATGCACTCTTGAAATGTTTATATGTGATTCATAAAGAGTATATTCATTTCCATTGTGCATACAGGCACATATGAATTTGAGTGCACATATATAAATTGTGTGTTTGTGTGTGAATATTTAGCTATCTACCTCCATCATAGTAATTTATGGTTTTGTATCTTTTTTCTAGAAAAGAAAACCTTATAAATAGTCTATTACCTATCTGGATGCTTGCATCTAGCAGAGGGCCTGCAATTATGCAACTATTTTGAAAACAACGCCCAGTCCTCTAAAATAACAACTCTGCAACTGATGCAAGGAAAATAATTCTACTCAGAATAGAATCAGTATGAAATCAGGCAAGTGTGAACGCCTGCAAAGTAACTATTTTGTTACATCTTTTTATGACATAATTATATTGATCTGAAAGACACTCATCCAGAACCACAACATTTTATACCCAAAGAAAAAACCTGTATAATCTTTTCAATCACTTGATATTCATGGTCTTACTCAAAGGTCTCTGAATATGTCATGTGTGTAATACCAATGCAAAATTTGGCACTATAGTCACTACCAGCAATATGTTTCAATAAGGTAATTTTCTTGCTGCCTAAGAACATCAGCAGGGTGCAATCCTGAACAAAAACAGACTATGACATCTTATTCAAGCATACCTCTGGAGGACAAAACTATACTTTATTAAAGGAAAATGGGATTTCAGGATTGTTTTGACAAGCGGTAAAAGCATGTACCTCACTTTACATACAGTAGAGAGTTTTAAATTCAAAGTGCTTGTGTAGCCATCGTTAAGTAAAGGCTGGAAGAAAAATTCTGCCATTGTAACTGGGTTATGCAAATATACAAATGAAGTCTAGCAATCTATATTATATGGATTTTTTTACTGGGCTACATGATATGAAACTAAGATGTAAAATATAATTTTCCTTCTTTTATCTGTAAATAAATCCTTTTATTTATACTTAAGAAGGAATGCTACTCTTTGTACAGTTAGCATAGAGATCATTTTAATTTCAGATATGAACATTCATTTCCACCAAGTGTGTTAGGTTTTCTATTTTGTTTTTATATTTTGCATTAAAATCTTCCTTTTCCTGTGTTTCCCATGACTTCCACAAGTTGTTATTATGGTGGAGTGTCTTTTTAAGGGAAGGGGAAAGAGTCCAAATGTGCTTTTTTCAAAAAAACCCCCTAAATGTAATGGTTAAGTATATACATTTTTAGTGTTGGGTAGTCCCTGGAGTATTAAGTTACCAGGCCAGATACTGAATAGTGCTGAACACATCTCTTGTGAGATACTAAGCACATGGTAGTGAGAGATCATAAAATAATAGATTTTTATCACTGATTTCAGCACAGAAAGAATCAGTTCTAAGTACCATCTGCCTTCCTCTAGGGTCATGTTTATGTTTACATTTTTAAGTAGTTGGTGACCAAGTGTAAAATCTGTTCTTAAACTTGAAAAACACTGATATAGTGCTTTGTACATTAGAAACATATTGATATGGAGAGCATGAATTGAGCAGTTTGGCAAGACTGCAAGCTAAGAGGAGGCTGTGTCATTACAGCTCTAAGTGAAAACATCCAAAAAAAATGTCACTGGTACTCCCTAACGTTTGTACTATAAATTACCACCAGATTTGTTGTCATTTCTTTATCTGAAAACAGATTTAAGCTCTGTTATTTGAAATCTGTAATGTTTTGTTGCCCAAAAGCAAGCACATTCAGAGTGGTATGCAATATGACAAGTGTCTCTCCTGGTGATGCACTGTTAGAGTGGATGTAGTACAAGGCTGAGCATACTTAATATACACAGTGCCAAGGTTATTTGGAAGATCCTAGCCTAATTTATTTGACTAATAACACTATTAAGCAGCTAATAGGGTGATTTTAACCAAACTGAAATCTTCAAGTTGTACAGCTTACCTCAATTATCACCTCTGTCAGATGAGAAATTATTGATGGCTGCTTTGGACTAATCTCCTTGAAATCCATACTACACTTTATTACTGCTGTTTCTGCATATTCAAAATGCCCATCAATGCAAAGGGAAAATGTCATCAGCAAACTGGAGGCTTGACAGCAGGACTGAAAGGGATGCATGCTAAAAGGAATTACAGTGATGGATGCTTCAGCATAGCTGTGGCTGTTGAGGTGAGTGATGTTGGACCAAGTGAAGTTTGTAAACTGATTCATTTTCATTTTCATTTTCATTTTCATTTTCTTTCCTTCAGAAGAAACACTACTTTTTAAAAAAATTTTGGAAGATGGTAAACTCAGCTTTATTTTCTTTATTTGTACCTCCCTCTCTAAGAAAGTTGTAAGCCTATTTACGGATAGACTGCTGAGGAAGAGGAAAATGAGTATTTTTACTCTTTGGAGTTACATGAAACCTTTGCAGACATCCCTTTAGTGGCCATGTTTGAGTAGCTACAGCCAGCAGATTTGCTAAAGGCAATTTACTGACTGAAATATTTTCACTTATGATTTAGTTTTCTTCATATCAAATTGTATTGCCATTTGATTTTTTTGCTTTCACCATTGATCATTCTGCTAGACACTTGTACATCACTTCCTCCCCAAGACTAAAAAACACAGTATATTCACAGCCAGGCACTACAGAAAATGGATAAATGTCTAGGAGAAATGTCACATCCTCATTGTCTCTGTGTTTTTTATCCATCTCTGACCTTCCATCCAGGCTCACCCGGTACTTTGCTTTTAGTGTGGTGTCTTCCTCTTCATGTCAGTAACCAAACTATTTAGTAATCTATGTTCCAGCCAAATTCTGGCATTCTGCAGTACAGTTTCATTATTCTTCCAAATACTTGACAGGCCTGTTTGAATTATGTATTAGGGAAGTGAACTGGGAAGGTTCTCAAAATTATCAAATGTCAGAAATTAGCACTTGAATAAAAATATATAAACACACATGCATATATAGAGGTAAAGTCCAGTGTCTGGTATCTTATATATGACTAAAATATATTTTTATATGACAAACTTAGCTGTAATAACTGCATACTTAAACATTATGGAGGAAATAATTGTCTCGACTTCTAGCAATGAACAATGCTTGTGTTGCAACTTAAGGATTTATACCCTTGGCATTTCTGTATTTGAACTAATGAAACCAAAGAGGTCACTGTACGTTCATATAAATGCCTGGACTAATATAAATTTATTTTCACCTATCTTTTAATATTGACCTCTATCATGCAATTTATAGCAACCCTTTTATTGCATAAACTTCCAAAAGACAGAATAAACAGCCAAAGCTGGTAAACCCTCTGCAGATTAATGATGGAAATCTTTTTTATGGTCTTTGAAAGAGCACAGCACACATATATGGACAGCAATGAAAAACAGTTTGAAGGGTAGGGGGTGCATGTATTTGGTGGGGTGGGAAATGGGTAAGGAAATACACATCCTATTTTTCCAGTCACCAAGAGTTTAGCAGTCTTACCATTTTCAGTTATCAAAACATTGAATCCCATCTTTCTGGCTTTGTCTCCACTTAATGCAGTAAGCAATTTTATTATAAAGGAAAACCTCACTTAATATGATAATTTAAAAATGCATATTTCCTTTTGGTTTTTTAAGTCCTAAAATTTAAGCCCTAGTGATGCTCGTGAAGGGGAGGAGGTGGGGGTAAAGAAGAGAAGAAACAAATATGCCAAAAACCAGAAGGCTGAAGCAAAGTTAACTAAGAGGTATGAACATAGTAGCAGCAGTGAACAAGAAATTGGAAACAGCAAAAAAGCTGTGCAGGGCTGAGCAAAAAAGGGTTAGGCCTGAGGAAGAGGAGTGCTTGCAGAGGTCAGGCTCAGCACTATGGACTCACTCCTTCTGTGTGATTCCTGTCGTGCCTGTCCTAAGTAGAGGAGCACCACTGCAGCAAAACAGATACCTGAAGCATCAACAGTTCTCCCTCCAGCTGAAAAAGTAAAATAATTTGCAATATCTGGCTAATCTCTCAGGCTGAAACAAAGGAAATCTGTCTAAAAGTCTGCAAGTTAATTCACTATGTGTGAATTTAAATGCTTACTTCTTTCTTTCAGGAATGAAGGATATATATTTGCAGTATCTTGAAAAATATCTAAAGTACCACCTGTATAGTTACATTACTAGAAATTTTGGAAAACTTACAGTTAATTCACAATTTTGCTGCATATTATCCTTCTCTCCTAGCTCTCAGAAATTCTAATGAAACCCTAATTTTTCATGTCAGCTTAATCATGAGGTGTTGCATCGTACTTCTCACAGACAGTAGCAAAACTAGGTCTTGTTAGAAGAATAGTCCTGAAGTGGTATGATATAGTGCAGTAGTGTTGCCCAGGGATTCTGAGTAAAATGATACATAGCCAAAACCTTTATAAAATGAAAGACAGCTTGGTGTGAAAGTCCATGTTTTTATTTAGGCAAACTATTACACTCTTAGGAGGTTCCCTACTTCTGCTTGGGATATATAAGGCACATTACTTTTTCAAAGGCCTTAGGGGACAGATTCTGGAAGGAAAATATCTGATGAGGCTCAAGTATTGTTACTGATTTTGCGTTATCACAAGTAAATATTAAAACATGCAAGCACTCTGAAAGGATTAATGTGGTCACCAACAAGAGGGTTATGCTGGTGGAAAGGCAAGAGCTCAGCCTAACTCCCATATGGAAAATAGCTTGGAGATGAAAGCAAACCTGTGTGGTCCAAGCTGTCTATAAGCTACTTTATGTAGAAATCTCATAGCTCTCACATATTTAATACAGCTCCACAAGGATTGTATTATAGGCTCCAAGAGATTCAGATAATTAAGAGCCTTTGTTTACAGCAGGCATGCAGGGGATTGCATTCCACCAGAACCTACCAAAACAAGGATTTCTAAACTTGGGAGAAAACTCCTTCAATTTATTCACTGCTTTCTCCCACTGGTGTCAAAAGCTTAGTTTTATTGTCATCAGTTATTACAAGCATAACTGCAATTTCCTTGTGATGTTTGATGCTTTCGGGTGTATTTCCACCGAATTAGATCTTGTCTCTACCTAGAAGTCAAATAATGGACCATTCTTATACCCCAGGGCTAAAAAGGGAAGAAGACAAGCTCCTACGACAAGCAGACTTCCCACCTAATTCTCACATTCAGTTTTCCTCATGGTTTTTGGTAATACTTTTCACTTTCAAATTTGTGAATGGGACTTAACAAGTGCTTGAAATAATAATAATAAGTAATCTTTTTCACTTGATATTTTTATCTCAGTTTTTTGAATCATGTATTTCAGACAGTCCGGGGAAGGCTGAGATAAGTATTCCAGCTTTTGAATGTTCATCCAGAGGAATCAAAATTAAAAATTGTGGCTATGACTGGGAAGTGTGCTTCTGTATAAATTCTATTCTCTAAGAATAGCTATAGTTGTTGTATCATCCTGGTATGACAGAAGCACCAGGTGGGGTAGCAGAAGGAATTAATTGACCTGCTGATTCATAATTTTATGGTTTTATTTCTGATATATAGATGATATATATATATATATATTCTGATGTATATGTATCTCTTTTCTTATGCCTCACAGCCCAAAAATTCCATGTGTTTATGTTACTGATGAAACAGTCAGGGCAAGGGTAACCTGCCTGAAAAAGAACTAAAGGATAAATACAAAGAGGCAAGAAGTTGCTCAGAAGAAAAGATATCCTTAGAGTTGATCAAATATAAATTAATTACTTGCAAAGTAGATCACCAAGTGTCTTTGGTGAAAACCCTGTTGTTGGTGGTGACATCAGTTAAGCTTTTAATTTACCAGGCTAAATAAACCAAATATTTTTTATTTGTTTCTGTTTTTTGCTTGACTTTTCTTTCCCATACCCATCCTTCATATTTTTTATTGGCAATTTATACAGTCAGCAGAAGACACCAAAGCCTTAGCAACAAGATCTTCTGATGTACAAACAAAATGCATTTAATTTGACTCAGTGTATTACAAGCATTATAATCCCTCTTCTGATTTCAACATGATCGACTAATCTCATCTGCTCAGAGGGATAAGCCTTGTCTCAGCCATGATGACAGGCTTAGAGAATGATAAAAATTAGGGCATTCTCACAGATTATATACTGTAACAACAGATAAGGCTTATGAATAAAGAATTGACTACAGGTGGTTATTTGTAGAAATGTACTAGATTAAGGGGTTAATGTTGGAGAAGTACAATGTCATTTGTAGTTAAATCATAGATACACACAAGTGGGGGAAAATCTTTCTCGCCTGTGTAAACATCAGGGGAGATGAAGCAAATTTCATAGCTCGTTTCACAAGCAGTCAGAATGAGCAAGTACGTTCCCAAAAAAGGGATAACCCTAATTTGCACTCTAGAAGTTCATTTTGATCGCTACTTGTCTTGGGCAAAGCAGAGAGGCAAAAGAAATCACCTGAGGTGAGATGGTGAGAGAAGTACTGCTGTGTTTTTTTGTAGCTGTCCGGAATGCTTCAGCTTAGTCCCAGGTAAATTTAGTGCTTATGATTCTTCTGTTTGGATTTGTGAAGAACATATGGTACAGCAATAATGGAAGAGGTGTGTGAGGCAAGGGGTAAGCTCCCTGACCATTGAGCAAGACCATTAGATACACACGTCTTACCAGCAAATGCTGGCCTTGGGTGATTAAATCTCAGTGCATTGCTGTGAAAAAGTAATGAAACCCATGTAGTAACAATGCAGGAAATGCAATTACATGCCATCTGCATGCTAGATTCACATTCAATCTTCCTGGGAAAAAAAATCTCAAACCTGACACACTTCTTCAATCTGTTAAGCTTAAGAAAATGAAAGGATCAAGTAAGCAACAATTATTTTTCTAACACTTTTTATCCTTGCCTTGAAAAGCACTTCCTGTAGATCATATTAATATCATGTGATGTGAACTGATCTGCAGACACTTAACAGAAACATCTGTGGAGCAAAGGATTAGGTTATCACAATGTAACACACATTACATCAAATAATTCCTTTATTAATATTAATAAATGATATATCAAAAGTAACTATGTAATTAGACACCATACATATACAATATAGGGCAAAAAATTATTACCTCTACCTTTCTTAATTATCATTACTTACCAGGTAGTCTAATCTTTTTCTTAACCTCCTAAATAAAAAAACAAAAGATCTTGCTTCTGACCCTCACTATATTACTATATTATATACTATATACTATATATATATTGTATACGATATACTATATCACTATAATTGATAAGTGGTTATTTATTTTTTTGGATTTGTACTCCACAGTCTGAACACCGCAGGCTAAGAAAGAAGAGTCGTATTTTATACTTATTTGTGATGGCTGAAAAATTAATTTGTCTATCCAGTCATTGCTGAAATTAATAGGTGGCTACAATCCTGGATATGTATTTTTTTCTTCAAAGTTAATTATCAGAATATTTAAAAACAACAGTTAATGCACAGGAGTGAAACAGTTCTCAGAATGAAGCACCAAGGAAACAAGTGGTTGTACCTTGCAAAATAACAAAGATAATACGAATTTACAAGAATATTGTTTCACGCCCATAATCTACAATGAGTAGATTTAAAGACAGGGGCTGGCATTATTAAGAGTTTAAGTTTAAACCACTTGAACTTAATGCAAACTGAATGAGCAAGCTGGAGAGACCAAATATCCGTTTTGTTTCCATAGGAACTCCTCCCACGGAAATCTGCCACCAAATGCTCGTTGGCAAGTAGGAACGCTCCCAAAGAGCACGTCTGGCAGCCCGCACACCCGCAGCTCCCCTGTTGCTACCTTTCCTCCCACCAGCAGGCATGTGCAAACCAGCCTGTGAACAGCCCCGCAGAAGCAATGCCCCAGACAGCAACAGACACGTCAGTTCAACCCAAGTGGGTGTGCCTCTTATCCAGAGTAATTGGTATGTACTGCTGGGAATGTGCTCCCCAGCAATCAGCCTACTTAAAACGGGCACGTTGTCTTTCTAGGATGCCAATTAAGTGCATCCTTCTGCAGTGGCTGACACCAGATTAAACCTTACGGTTTAAACAAACATTAGAACTGCATAAACCAGAAACAGCATGACAAGTCTGACATTTTCCTGGCTCCTATGGCATTGCACCACTGTGCCACGATACATAAAAATGCTATGATGTAGCATTTTGCTAAAGGACGTCTTCTTTGATAAGGTTCATGTACACAGACACCACATGACAATGCAGTCTCCTGATCTGGAAGTACATGTAAAGACTTTTTTTAAAAATAAGGATAAAAATGCAATGGAAAAATGGAATTGAGGCTGCAGATTGATAATTATACTGTAAGGAAGTTCTTTAGAAAACACCTTTATGGTTTCGTAAGTTTAACTCACTTATGAGCATAGAGATCGTCTAACTGGGTGAGAACATGACACCAGAAGCAATATGATAATGAACTAACACCGAGTATTACAGAAGTAAAAATTTAAAAGCATCATTTCAGAGAAAGATTGGAAGAACTTGCCAAAATCTGGAGTCTGAGGAAAAAAAAGTGAGGAGCATCAGTATAGTTTTAATATAGTTTTGGTTAAGTGGATTAAAAACCTGTGGTTGAAAGTGTCTCACCTGTAGTACATCAATAACATCTGTTTCTGCTAACTCTGGTATATAAAACTCTTGTCACTTTGCAATTGCAAAAGAAAATTATGAGTCTTAAAGTAAGTGCAAAGAACTAGTTCATAACAGAGGTGACAGTCCCAGGCTGCTGCTGCTTCTAGTGCTCTGTCAGAAATTTTGTAGGTGCACCTGTTTTTTGACTCATGGATTGAGAGCAGCCCCTGGAAGCTGAAGGATTGCAAATACAGGAATGTCTCGGGCCACTATCTTTGGATCTGTGTGAGAATGGAAAGCACAACAGCTCTTCAGACTGCAGAGGTTGATTTAAGACACTTCTGTTCACACAGATTCCTGAGATCTTTCTCCAACTGTATATTTATACTGTGCTGACACACACAGCAGGTGGAGCTTTTGGGGCGAGGGATATCTTGATCCCATCATTCCTCTAGCTACCTCTGTCACCTCTGAATCAAGGAGATAACTGAGAGCCTTGCACTTAAAACCTTTAATATACTCATGACTTTTTGCAAAAATGACCATACACCCTTCAGGAATGTGCCAGCAATTCAAATCACATCACAGCTTAGGAAACTCATTGTAATTTTTCCAAAAATCTTATGAATAACCTGATCCATTTAAATATGACCATATACAGAAAGGAGATGCTGCAGAAACACATTTGATTTTCACTTATCTCAGAAATATACTACAACAACTCAGTTCAAAATTAAAGACACTTTCTCCTTTTCCCAGTCATTGTGAAATAAAAGGTTGAAACTGAGATTTCCTTTTTCCATGTCACTACATATTATAAATGCAGCAGAAAGGAAGAGACCAACACAGCTGTGGATGTGCAGAAGATAAATCTAGCTATTGCAGTTTCCCATAACTGCTCTGACTAGTTAAATCAAAAGAAGATATATAACGTTGGGTTATTTTTCAGTAAAATATATAAAGACCTGAAAGTAAAGTGCTTACATAGTCAGACTGCTACAAGCAACTGCAATTTAAATTCCAAGTCACCTGAAAGCAACTCCATCTGTAGCAGGATAAGTTTTTAAGTCCTCCCCTGATCTGTCTTTCCAGTTGCAGCTAACACCAGGCAAGTATCATGCAGAGCTCATGGGCAGAGTAAAGGAACATCTGAAATCTGCATTAGCTCACTGATATCTCCAGTGAAAGCTAGGCCTAAATATCAGCTACTTCTATGTCTTGCTGCTCTTTAAAGTTTGAAAATAAGACATTCCCTGTCTTCCAGGATCTTGCCATAAAGGATCAAACTTCTTGTGTAAAGAGAAGATGGCTTGTTATAGATCTGAAATTTTTATTCAAGCCCTAAAGACTTTTGTTGAGGGTATAAAATAAGTAAGAATGTCTATGGGGAATCATCATCTCTTTGTGGCAGGCAAGAAATTCCAAACATGTTTAGTCTGTTCTGCTCTGTGCTCCTGGAGAAAAGGTTGTATTTCCTTTTTCAGTGCCCATAATCTTTTTAGAACCTTTTCTTATTGAGCCCATAAACATCACAGTGAAGCTGCAAATCATCATAGTCTGCAGAAACTCCATCAAGGAAGCTGCAGAGTAAACGATGCTGAAAAGTTGACGTTCACAACACCAGGCAGTTGACTAACCTCATGGCAGCACTCATGGCATCTGAGATATTCAAAAATAATGCAGAGGACTGTATAATGGATGCCATGGTCTCAGTATGACTTGGTCAGTCCACAGGACCAAGATTCAGGAATCTTAAACATATCCAAGTTCCCTACCACTGTTCTTCACTAGTCTGGTTTTACTGACACTGTCTTCTAATTATGCAAGTGCCTTCAAAATGTCTTGTTGACAAAGTCAGTGGCTTTTCTGATTTTTCACAGAAGTTGACAAGTCTGAAGAAGTCAAATATGAAACTGTATTATAAAGCAAAAATCTTTAGGAAGTTGAGCAAAGAAATGAGAATGATCAGAACAGAAAACATCCTCTACTTTGCAAAGAACTTATCTGCCATACATAATTTCAATGTTTTAACCTTTGAATGATGGGACTATGAACAAAACTGCTTTTTTCAGAGGCATTGGGTGCTTTGATGTTTATATATCCTTTGTGCAATCTGGTGTTACATTGGGGATATACTCCACTTTCATTTGAGACTGCAAACATCTTGTCTATTATGCTGGTCAATAACCATAAGAAGCTGGTAGAATTCTCCATCAATGTATTTTGAATATTGACTTTTTCAATCAAAGATTTAACATCTTTTTTAATAGATAGACTAACAAATAGAAGAGTGATTGTATTAAATATCAGTAAATATATATTTGTTTTTTGGAGAGAAAAATTTCTTTATAATGTAATATTTACACTTTCTTAGTGAACTGATTTTAAATGTTACCACTAAACTTTCCAAACTAAATTAGGAATGTTCAAGGAATTTAGGTGCCTAATTTCTATTAACATCTCACAATTGAGTGACACTTCAATTTCTATCTTCCTTAGCTAATCCTATCAACCATCATTAAGTTTTCTTATTATTCTTAGAGTGAACCATAGAAATCACAACCTTTATTTTCAACCATTTTTATTGTATTTTATGACCACTTGGTTTTATATTACTGAAGTAATGAATGCATATAAGTCTGTGTGAATGGACATGGTTATTAATAGATGACAGAAACAGAAATATAAGTGAAGCAACAACACTATTAATATGTTTGTTGCTCAGAGCAGCAAATGTTTAAAAAGACATAAGAGCCAAGGCACTTACACTGTGCAATGTATGTGTTTATAGGTTACAAATTAAATTGCCATCATTTGCCAGCAATAACTTCATGGTGCTATAGAGAATCACCAATCTTCTGAGATACAGAGCACATAGAAATTGTTAAGAGGCAGCAGTTCCTACCACATTTGGGAGGAAAAAAAAATCACAAGTGGGTGGCATCCAATGTGCATGGGTGGAGTATCATGCATAAAATTCAACTGCTTCTTGCAAAAAGATCAAATGAAAGGAATACACAAATCATTTTGTTGGTATTCCAAATAAATACATGGCTCTACAAAACTAGAATCAGAAAAGAAATGTTAATTTCTATCCTAAAACCTTAGTGAGTACTTTATCTAGTTTCACTGAGGAGTTCCACTGAAATATCTCTTTGGATGGAGGCAGATCTCTGCTTTAATGAGTATTTCAGAAATTTGATTGCATGCAGTGAAGATTCTCAAAGTATCATCAGACAAAAGAAATGTGACGAACAAGCAGGGGTCTGTTAATTAATCTCCTGGCCTTGTCAGATGGAGTACAAGAGGACAATAAAGTATAGAACTTGGAGTGTGGTAAAATGTTTATCTCATTACTGAACAAAAATATCAGATATAGTCAAGTGAAGAACAAAACAAGAAATTGTAAAAAAGAGCAGTGTAAAAGAGAATTGCATGGGAGGGCCATTTATGAAAGGTGCTGATTAGGACCAAGTTTGAGAACAGTATATTTTGGTGTATATTTGGGTCCACAAAAAACTGTGTGTGTATTGTCAGCTTAGCACCATATTCAATCATTACCACACAGATAAAATTGTGTAAGAAATTTCTCTTCTGTTATCAAATTTTTGCAATAACTCTCTTTCTGCCCTCATTTAAATTTGTCACCCTTCCAATTAATACTCCATCAAGAAGAATACAACAACTTAAAAAAATTTTAAACTTTATTGGCAGCTGATATAAACTTCAGCAATGATGAGAACAGAGCAAAGACCTAAAAATTACCCAAAGCCATCTACATCAGCAAATGTCAAGAAAATAGCTGTACTGCAGTTGAAAAAAGGCTGAAGAGTTGTGCCTTTGTTTTTCAGATCAAAGTTCTTCTTCATCTTCCTCAACCCTCTATTTAACTCTCAAACACAAATATGAATATAACTTTCTTTTTGTTTATATGGATTAAAAATGTGTGCTTCTTAAAAATATTTCTTGAGATACAATATAGAAGAGGCTACTTTTCCCCTGCACAAATGACCCAATGCACAGCGGCTGCAAGCACCAAACCCTGTGCATCGGGGCATGATTATAAAACTTCTGTGGTCCTATGACTCAAAAGGGCAAACAAAAGGAAAGAATAAAAGCAAATTCAGGTATCAGAATATAACAATAGTCAGCTACACTAAATTACCATAACAGTGTGATTTAACACCAATTAACTGAGTATACCTTGTCAGTTCTCAGTGATGGAAACATTGGTCTGGAAGACCAGTGGCTGGTTTGGTTGGAAGATCTGTGGTTCAGTCCCAGGTGTTCTGGGAAAAGGCAGCTACTGTGTGCCTTTGGGCCTTTGGCTGTGCTGCAGGAGGACAGGTGCTGCAGCATGTTGGAAATCTTGAGGAAGAACAGGGTCTCTTGGGGGATTTAGCATTGAATTCCAGTCGATTTCAGAAAGTCTATACAATTCTTTTGAATGGAGTCTGTCTCAATGGTAAAAGTGAACATGCAGTCAGGATTGCTGGAAGCTGAATTAGCCAAGGTTTCATGAAGGAACATCACTGATGTTTATTAAGACATGTAGACTTAGCCAGAAAGCCTTTGAAATAGCCTTCTGTCTGATGGTTTACCTCAGAAAACATCTCAGACCATGCATGACACTCAACAGTCATATGCCAGATTATACAAGTAAGTAACAAGAGGCAAGAAATCACGCATTTTCAAAAATAAAAATGACCTTCAGCATTATATTTCCATTTACTGTTTTGCTTCAGGCTTCTATGCCACAAGTACTGACAAACTTGTTTTTAAAAAGAAGCTGGCTCCATTAACAAGTCACTTGCAAACTTCTTATGCATTATTGTCTCAATAAAAGAAGCAGATTAGAAATTCAATTATTCTTTTATATGTGAACAAAACATTAGAAAAATATGGTATCACGTGCCCAATAAATAATCACACAAAAAAAGCAAAAGACTTCCAGAGCAGAGCAGCCATTGTAGCTTATTATTGCTAAGGGTACAGCAATAACCTGTATGCTTACTAGCTTTTAAACAGTCTTAAAAAAATTGCAAACCAAACCCAAACAACCATGGAATATTTGCCTCTTGATCTAGACCACTGTTAGCTAAATAGTCTGATACTAACCATCACTAAAATATTAATCATACATAAAGCTGAGGTCCCTGGTAAAATAGAGTATTTTAGGCAATTTCTTTATAGAGGTGTCTCCCATTGAGGTTCATCCTAAAAATCATTCCAGAAGGCTAGTCACCTAAGCTGAAATCCACTAAAATAGGCCAGTATTAAGAAAAGCCATATTATTTGTCTCTTACTCTTCCCTGAAAAGAAAATCAAAAGTCATCAGTCCTCCCCTCAGAAGAGTAGAAACTACTGTGGTTGTTAAATGGACAGGAAGATGACATATTATGTTTACCTATAAACCCATTTTGAAATACAGGAGACAAATATTACTGTTTCTGTGGAGGGAAAAACAAGCTGATGTGCTCACAGGTTTTGAGTTTTTATGTCCAGTTCCAATTAGAATTAGATTAAAAATATTTTATTATCAGATGTTAAGTAGAAGTTCCCATTGAAATCCATGAGAAACCAGCAGTTGTCTGATTCCTCTATTGTCCCATAGCTCCCAGCCAAGTGGTCCCAGCACACCAGTTAGGCCACCTGTGCTGTATCTAAAGAAGGGTGCTTAGGTGATCCCCTTAAACAACATGATCACTTCTATGCCAAAACACATAGTGAACAAAAGCAATAAGATTGGATTCATTAAAAAAATAAACCCCACCATACCTCTGTTGTTTGAATTAATGTGTATGAATACAGGGTAGTATTTTGGAAGAAGGACTGTATTCTTCATTTCAACTGTAGGTTTTATTTTTTTTAAGAAAATATTACTTCTATGAAAAATAGAAGTCTCTTCCTCCCAGCTCCCCCACCCCAGTGTGACTTTTAAGGCTACAAAATGTGCCAGATCAAGACCTTGGAGATGGAAATTCGATGTTTATCCACAGGGCATGTTCAGTATTGCCAACAGCTGTGCAACTTTTCCCAAACAATGTTCCTCAACGGTGACTTGAAAGGACCACAATTAGGGGCAGGAGAATAGTTTAATTTCCATGCCCATTCAATCCTTGACTTCTCTGCTGAGCCTGCCAACTATTGCCAATTGCAATGGTGGATTTTGTGACATGGACACTTGTCCACTAAGAACTGGACTGAGGCTGCAATCCAATGTAATTATTTTCAGTCACTACTGACCTACAAGAAGTTTCAAACAAGGAAATGTTGAAGTTTTTCTGCCCTTAGTAGCTCCCTCAAACAAAGTTCCCACTGCAGCAAAGATAGCTGAAGTGTTCTCTGACAACTTCAAAAACATTTTTATCATTTATCAATTTTTAACCACTTCTCTGTTTAATTTGTTTACCAGCTAGAAAAAACCAAAACTATAAAACCCCCTTTCAATCATATATCAAAAAATTAATATTTAAATATTTTTAATTAAAAAGCCACTGACTTGAACTGCACATTTTGTGATACAGTAAGTATAAAAATACCAAGATCTACTTTTCACAGCCATTATGTATAAACCACTCATCCTTTCCCATCATATATGAAGGGATACCTTCTGTTTTTTCCCCCGGGATGTACATTTAAAAAGTAATTTTCATGCCATTTGCTTATGCATAGAAATATATAATTATTTTTTTCAGTTCTATACTTAAGCAGCTAAGAAGTAACCTGGTAATGATGGGATCAAACTTATGGCAAGAATGTGCAGTTCTGTTTGACCTCAGAGTACAGGTAATCCTGGCTTCTGTTTGGATGGGAACCCTGGGTGCCACAGGCACAAATCAAGATTTAATAACTGATGAATAGGTATCACTGAGGTCTAATGTTTTAAAGCTAACTTAACAGGAAAAAAAAAAAAATAAAGAATGCACACTGTATTATCAGACTCAAGAAGGAAAAACACAAACAAAAAAAAAAAAGAAAACAAGAAAAAAAAGAAATTTTTAAACCAGTACTCAGGTAAGCTTGCTCTGGCCTTCCTCCCAGTTTGAGAGAAGGGAGAAGAACAGGAGCTGACTGCACAGATCCCTCTAGTGGCGGCAGGAAAGATGGGATTTTGACTATGTCGGAATGAGCAAGTCTCAGAGCCAGGAGATGTGCTAGGAGAAGGGAGTCTGCAGAGTAAGGGAACCTGCAGAGCTGGGCTGTGTGAGCTGTCGCTGCAGAAAGGCTGCCTGATGTCATCAGTACCTGCAGGACTCAGTTGTCCTGTCTCTATTTAAAGTGCAAAGAAAGGAGAAGTGCAGGAGACCAAAGGGTGGAGGAAGCAGGATGCAGGGAAGTCTACTGTTCTTTGAAGCTGAGCTGTGTTGCATAGCCAGAGAGTAATACCTTTTTGCATGCTTTGATTAATGCAGGTATCCAGATGGTTTTTGGATGGTTTATCCTTTTTCCAAAGGATAAATTTTATATTGCCCACTCATAATCCAGGACATATGGTTCTGTTCCTTGCAACAGAAAGGAGCTAGCCTCTTTCATTATGCTTAGAGATGAACTGATGGATGGTAGAGCATGGGCTGCTGCCTGTGGAGCCTGTCAAATCACCTACACTAAAAAAGAAGGCCAGTCCCTCATCTATAAAGAGAAAAAGATTCAATCCTAATAAAGGTATATTCTCACTACCCAAGAGATATGTTTTTTGACAAAACTCGTCCCAACAGTTTAACATGCTTTTATATGTCACATCTGCTCTTTGCCTTCCTGTGATACTTCAGAGCATTAGTCCTACAGGAAATACTCATATATATAAAAGTGTACAAATCATCCTGCCACCCTAATCTGTTTAGGTTCTTTATAGAAGTCTGTTCTAAAGGAAGCAAGAGGCAAGAAATAAAATACTAGGTCTATAATGGGGAATGTGTTTTGCCGGTTTATATCATTAAACATAAAATAAGTTCATAATTCACTGTATGCAAGTTATGCAATGGTTTGTCCTTTGCCTACAAAATATTTGTTGATTTATGAATTTTTTTCAGCTCACCTGGATTGACTCAAGTGAGGAGTATTTTTCTGAATCTGAACTTAATTATTCATATGGACCATACAGTGTGACTGCCTTCCATAGCTAATTCAGGACTAGGTGATGTAGAAGATCCTAACAGACAACACTTGGTTAATGTTAGCATAAATTTCTTGGCAAACCCACATCCTGCTGACTGTGGAAAGGTTTATCTGTTTAAATTTTTTATTAAATTTACTCCTCTTGAAGTATTATTAGAAATTTCTGGAAGTCAATTACAAAATCAGTCTAGAGAAAGTCTACTTCTAGACTCTTTTGAATACTAAAATACTTTGAAAGATGTTTCTTGAGATTCAGGATAGTGTTTATGGAAGAGTTCCATTTGAATCTGTTGTAATAGATGGACATTTTCTACCATGATTCAAAGATGAATCAGAAAATATCCTCTAGATCAGTTTAACTAATTTAAAAACATACAATCATAGAATCGTTTAGGTTAGAAAATACCTTTAAGAACATCAAGTCCAACCATTAACCCAACACTGCCAAGTCTACTACTAATCCATGTTCCTAATCACCACACAGAATCACAGAATCAATTAGGTTGCAAAAGACCTCTGAGACCATTGAGTACAACCTTTTGCCAAACAGCACCATGTCAACTAGACCACAACACTAAGTGCCTTGTCCAGTCTATTCTTGACACCTCCAGGGATAGGTGACTCCACCACCTCCATGGGCAGCCCATTCCAATGTCTGACCACCCTTTCTGTGGAGAAATTCTTTCTAACGTCCAGCCTAAGCCTCCCTGACACAGTTTGAAATTACATCCTCTCATCCTGCCACTGGCTGCCGGAGAAAGGGACTGACCCCCACCTGGCTACCACCTGCTTTCAGGTAGTTGTAGAGAGTGATGAGGTCTCCTGAGCCTCCTACTCCCTCAGCACTCCTCATTGGACACTCCAGGCACTTCACTAGCTTCACTGCTTTTCTTTGGAAGTGCTCCTGCCCCTCAATGTCTTTTTTGTACTGAAAGGGCCCAGCATTCTTGAGGAACACTTAGTGACCAAATTTTGGTGGAGTTGAAATCCAGTATGAATCAACCCAAACCTTACAGGGTGAGAAAGCTTGAACAGTCTCAGAGAGCACAAATGGGACAGAGGGAGCATGCTGAGGAGCTTTTCAAAATCATAAGTATGTATTTACGGTTTTTTTTTTCCTAAACTATCTATCTTGTTCAGACTTTTTTGCTGAGGACGGTGTTAGAGATGCAGCTGGATAAAGTTTAATCCTTAAAGGATTGTGGTCTTTGTATCTATCAAACGGAGTCACAGTAAAATATTTTACCCTGCATTAGGCATCTGTACAATTACCATACTGCAGCAATGCCATTGCCTATAACAGGCCAAATTTGTTTCATGATGATCCTGGCATCTATTATCTTTTGATTGCCATTACATTAGCACTTTACTTGAAAATAAAGACAATTTTTCTTCATGTAAATGTTAGATGCATGTCTTAGCTTATAGAAATATTTTTTCTTCTGTTTCAGCTCCATTAATTCTTTTAATTGAGAAGAAATTTTGGGAAACTTTTCACATATTGCTAGAACTCATTTTTAAGAAACAAAATTAAATTGCTTTTTGTGGGTTTTTTTAATGAGAAATTAACTAGATATTAACGTTTTTGTAAACAAGGCACCATTACCTTTCTGTGACTAGTGAGACAGGCAGTGGAAGAATTTAAACATAATCATGAAGAAGGAATCATTGATAATATAACAGCTTGCATATAACAGACCATCTGTAAGTGGCTGCTCACTTCTAGGTTAATGTAGCAAGTTTAACATTGCTGACAAATTTTAATGTGTCACAGAAAGAATGTCACATGCTCAGCTAGTACTAAAATTATTTACCTCGGATTAAAGTATAAAGCACATCTAGGGAAAAACCCCCAATTCTTAAATGACTGATACCATCTTTTAAATATGAATGAAAATGGTCAATTTTCTTCTGAGATAGTGTTAAAAAAAAAAAATCCCCATCTTTTTAGATATTTGATACACAAATGTGCAGGCTGATGAGTTCCCCTTCTCTCTGGCATCAATCACTTTGACTGCAAAAACCCCTGCATTGTCTGACTGCAGCTCACAGTTTTGTTGCATATTGCATATGCTACATAGTACAAAAGACTTGTATATGTGCTCCACAGTACTACACATGTTTTTAATGAAGAGAAATTACTGAGCTGCTGTAGGAAGTAAATACACAGATATAGTATTTCTGTATAGAAAACTATATTGCAATAGAATTGATAACTTCTGGCATTATATAGTTCTGATAATGACCTTTCTACAGAGATGCCTCATCTAGTCTGACTGAGACCTGTAGCATGAGTTCAAAGTCAAAGAACAGGACATTTTGCAATACGCAAGTAAACTTTACATTTTTTATCGCATTTTTTTTGAAAGTACAATTTCATGATCTGGCACTTCTTATCTCCATGTAGCAGAATAGAAGAAGAGGGAATGGTATGTCTCTGCTGCCTAGAAGGCAATGGGCAAGAGATGCTCATGCTGTATTTTGCAAAGCACTGCCTAAATTTTCAGAGCTAAACAAAATTAATAATAAAATGAGTTGTGCCATAGGTAATGAGATATTGCCAAGAATTAGAATTGCCTTCTTTTTCAGAATAGGAACAGCCACCTCTTTTCTTTTTTCCCACCCATGAGAGACAGAGGTTGTTCATTAGGGGTCACAACCATGTTTAATGACAGGACCCCATCCTAGATAATGCAGGGAATTCTGTGTTGCCACACATAAGCACAACACACAGCACCAGGGGTGAGGATGATGGTTCATGCAGCAGGCATGTTAACTCAGCCTATATCATGTGTCAAAATTACTTCCATAAAATACAAAAGATGGCACATACAGAACAACCAGGGAATCCAACTCAGCCAGAAAAGGTTTGTGAAAGGCAGGTCTTTCTTGGCCAACCTGATCTCTTTCTACAACAAGGTGACCTGCGTATTGGATGAGGGAAGGTCTATAGATGTAGTCTACCAAGACTTTAATAAAGGCTTTGTCACCATCTTCCACAGCATCCTCCTGAAGAAACTGGCTGCTGATGACCTGGATGACTGCATTGTTCCCTGTCTGAAAAACTGGCTGGATGACTGAGCCCAGAGTGTGGTGGTGAAAGGAATTACATCCAGCTGGCAACTGGTCAAGAGTGGTGTTCTCCAGGGCTCAGTATTGGGGCCAGTCCTGCTTAATATCTTTATCAGTGATCTGGATGAGGGGGATTGAGGACATCCTCAGACAGTCTGTGGATGACACCAAGTTGGACAGGAGTGCTGGAGGACAGGAAGGCTTCACAGAGGGATCTGGATAGGCTGGATCAGTGGACAGAGGCAATTGGCAGGATGCGGATGCACGGAACCCTCGTACTACGAACCAATTTGATTAACGCGAGAGCCGTTTATTGTTTACATTACACTTTTCTTATGCGCTTCTGCTACCGTAGCTCACGCGATCACGCATGACCCGATTGGGTCGCTTGCATTGTCCACGCGTCTTGCATGCACCTTTCAGAGACCCTGATTGGTTCAAGTCCGGGATGGTGCAGTCCCTCTTTGTTTACTTTCTTGCTGTCTTGTTACCTCGTTCTTCAGACTGCTTCTCTCCCAGTTTAGAATAGCTTACAGTTCTCTAACCTTGACGAATTCCTGAGGTCTCTGATAGTGTTAGCTAAAGACAACTTGGCTGGGGCCTGCAGCGGGATTCAAATGCCTCACAACAGTAGGAGGTTCAATAAAGCAAAGGGCCAGGTTCTGCACAACAGCCCCAGGCAGCGCTACAGGCCGGGGGCAGAGTGTCTGGAAAGATGCTCAACAGAAAAGGACCTGGGGTTGCTGGTTGAACATGAGCCAGTGTGTGTGCCCAGGTGATCAAGAAGGTCAATGGCATCCTGGTTGTATCAGGAACAGTGTGGCCAGCAGGAACAGGGCAGGGATTGTCCCCCTGCACCCAGCACTGCTGAAGCCACCCCTTGAGGGCTGTGTCCAGTTTTGAGCCCTTCATTAAAAGAAACACATTAAGGTGCCAGAACAGGGCAGTGGAGCTGCTTGGAAAACAAGTCTGATGCTTCCTCCTTGTAGCGGGTTGGGTTTGCATTCCCGGGCGGAAACACCAAATTTCAGTGTAGTGGTTTTATGGTCAATTTATGCACTGTTCCCTGATTTCTTTCCTGTGAGATAAACCATCAGGAGACAGCAAAGCAGGCACACAACTTATATGCTATGATAAAGTTTATTAACAGACCTAAGAGAAAAGAAAAGTAAAAAACCAATCAGAACACACAGCNGACAAACAGTCTGGGATATTACAATATTCACACCACAGCAAGGCAAGGAGGCTTTTAAGCTGCCCGCGGGACGCCGCGGCACCGCCCCTCTCCTCCCGTGGCCATCTTGGCTCCGTCTCACATGACGAGGTTTTCTCTTTCTCTCTCTGGCTCTGGAATCACCATGGTGGAAAATGTCACCGTCCCGCTCCGCCGCTGGATACGGGGCTGTCTCCTTCAGTCCGCCGTGCAGTGTGTGCTGGCAGCTGCGAACTGCAGGCTCCGTCAGTGCCCCGCTGTCCCGGGAGGGGAAACAAAGCCCGTCCCGGAGAGGCCGCGCCGGAGGGAGCCCGAGGGCCGCCCCCCCCAGAGCCCCAGCAGAGTCCGGGCTGTGCCTCGGGAAGGGACAAAGGCAGCGACACCCGGCCCGGCCCGGCCCGGCCCGGTGGGACCGTGGCTGCCGCCACCACCCCTGGGCCGGGAAAAAACTCCCCACACTCCCGCCTTCCGCGGGATTTTATAGATAACATTGAGAGAAACGCGATTCGACCAGGCGACTGTCTGTCATGGCGGGGTCAACCCGTGACATTCCTGCAGTCAGAGAAACTAATTCATACTGATTCAATTTTGACATCAGCATCTGTGCTACTCAAAACAAACTGCTTTTCTGTGCTCAGGGAAGCATGGTACACCTCCTGGTCTAGGGAGAGTATGAAAAAGGTGGCTGCAACCTACCTTTATGCCCAAAGGATAACAGATTGCTGCGTGGGCTGCCTAAATCAAAGGCATAAATTAAGGAGCTCTGAAAGCTGCTATAATACACATAAAAACTCACCTGAGATTTCTACCCAGAATCTTCACAGCCCACAGCAACCGAGGATCCTCTTACAGGAACATACTAGAAAGGCCATGCTGATCCCAAAAGTACTCCCAATTTCCTGAAAAGTTGGGTATACGTGCTGAATCACTGTCTTGACACACAAAGAGATTTTACAGTGTCCTTTACTAATTGGGAGGGCACGTGAACACCTAAAGAAGGGAATTTTCCAATAAGATGATATGTAAAATAAATTAATTTCTGTATCTGTTTAGGTTGTCCAGTTGCTGAAGTGTGTTATCCAAGTGACATCTGAACCACAATCAAAATACCCTCCAAAGTTTTAGCTAGGAAACATAATTAAAACAGGCCTAGACAGAAAAATTCCCTAAATGATCACTAATTAGAGGTCTCAGGGGAGACATCTGAAAACTTCATCCAAACAACCTGGGAAGGTGGCAGAATTAGAGAGATAAGAGATTATGAAACATGATTAAAATCCATGATGTTCTTTTAAGTATCTCATATGGCTGCAGTTCTTCCCATATTGTTAATATTGTCTCAGTCTAGGACCCCTTATAGTGTTTTAATCATGATACAATGGCAAATCAGCATTTGCAAGTTGAAGTGGTCCCCCTTGTTTTGTGTTTAGGCTTGGGTTTTTTGTTGCATTGGGCTGTTTTAAGAGGGAAAGGTGGTTTTTTCATATATTCCAATTCAAATACTAGGACAATGCATATATATGCATTTATAGTTTTTTACTTCACCTAATCCACAACACAAGTAATTATTTTTCTTTAAGTACCACATGGACAATATTGAAAGGAAGCCCCTGCATTCTACAACCAAACTCAACACAGGTCCATAGCTCTCCCTAGTATCCTCAACACATCCTTATCAACTGGACTGTTTGCTTTTTTTGAAAGCCCCAGAGTTAAGAAGACAAGTGGAGGAAAAAGAAGTCATAGCAGAAGGAAGATGGCATTTTATTTAAAGGGGAAATGAATAAAAGATAACCTAAAATGGAGTCAGCATCACTAAATTGAGAACATGCTGAAAGCAGGTAGTTAATGGAAATCTCCAATAAGCGCCCTTCTCTCCCTAATTTCTTCAACGCTAGTAGGAATATAAATGGAACACTTATGACCCAGCCTAAAATATGACTTCTAAAAATAATTTTACAAACAGAAAAAAGATACTTCTGACTTCGAATTTATTTGGGTTTCTTTTTGATTGAATTAAAGTCACAAGCAAAGAAAGGACTTTTAAAAGGCCTAGTTTTTACTTTTGAAATTGAAACAAAATTTCAGCTTTTAATTAAAATAATAAAAAGAAACAAGGCATTCCTTTAAAAAATGTGGTTTTCATCCCAAATAAATAGCTTCAAAAGGAAATCCAAAGAAATTCCATTTTTTCTGTTTCTGTCAGAATCCTGAAATAAGGCTAATAAATTCTGGCATGAAACTTGATCTGGATATTTCAATCTTAAAACACCTTCAGGATGCTGATACAGGTAAATACTTCTGGTTTTAAACTTAACCTGAAATATTACAACAATACCCATAATGTCCTGCAAAAGGCA
>VXAC01008210.1:436349-473849 GCA_013399225.1 Rhipidura dahli | reverse complement strand
AAAGCTATTTAGGTATATTGATATAAAGCATGTCTGCATACCTATCCACATGAATATATGTAATATTTATGATAATGAGCTTATATAGCATTCTGGTGCCATAAAATATGTATTGTTACCTTTTGACTGTTCAGTTAACATGAAAAGCTTACCTGTATGAAAGGGAGTGCCAGAGAATTTTGGCAAGTGTAGAAGGCAAAAAAGGCACAATTATTTGGGAAAACAGAGACAGACATCTGCTGAAAGTATTGGATGAACTTAGGCTGCCCTGAAATACTCCCATGTACAGTAGGTGCATTGGATTAATACAGATGTAAAGTCTTTCTTCTTTGTTCATATAGATGCTTAATTTACTGAAAATGACTTAATTTACTGAAAAATAGCCCTTTGTTTTGGCTACAGATGGTGTTACTGTGTGAGTCATTCATGACAGAGCCCATAACCAGACTCAGTGGGGTGCAAGAGCCACCCAGGTTTAGTCTGTGGGGCTGGGTATGTGGCTGGGATGCCAGACCTCTCTCCTGAGGATCATGGGCATCAGGGACACTTGGTGCCCACCCCCAGGTGTGCTTCAGGAAGAAGTTGTGGGTGGTCCTGGACATGCTGGTTTAGGCAGAGCATACTGAGGAATGAGCAGGGTCATTCCACTGGGCCTGTTCAAGAAAATATGGTTAAAAGAGAAAAGATTGACAGCCTGAAGACAAAGATGTGGAGGGTTACAGGCAGAAATTCTGATATTGTGCCATCTGTCCAACAGCCTTCTTGGTATGAAGGAACTTGGGATTGTTTCCCAAATCAGCACCAGCTCCTTGGCCATGTTCTAGCTCCATAGTGGGCATGACGTGGTGTAACCAACATAAAAGATTGTGCAAAGTGCAAGTGTGGCAAAATCAGGGCTGTGGAATTGTTTGAAGAGACATTTATGGGATGGTTGGTGGGTGAAGGTGCTGTGATGCCCATCCATGCTGTAAATACAGCTGGAGGAGCCAGATGGGGAACAGACGTGAAGCAAGCTTGTAACCTTGCACGTGCACAGGCTTACTACAAGTTTTGGGCTTATCTTTTTCGGGAGTGAAACCCTGACTTGATCCACAGGAATGATGAAAGAAAAGCAGTAAGTATTTTTTGTTTTGTTTTGTTTCCTTTAACTGAAAGAATAGCTAATTTTTCATTCAGACAAAGCCCTCCTTGCTCATGGAGGTTTACATGTAATGGTGGTTTTAATCTTGTGCCTGCAACTGCTATTTCTAATTAATGTAAAGAGACATAAAAGCAAAATTATATATCCCTGAGTAAAAGGGATTAAAATGAAAATACTGCCAATTCAGGTCTAATTTTATTTATAAACCTGATCTGAAACAAATGTCACTTTTAAAACTGATTCTGAATATATCATGCTGACTGTAAAATTATAAAACTCCCACTGATGTATTCAGGAAATTCAGTTGAGCACACTCAGTAATTTCACTTTACTAGTCATTAGGTACAAATTACTGCTCACCATAAAAAATATGAATCAGCTGTCTGCATTTCTTTTTGATTTGGAAACTTAAGATCATGAATCACTTGCAATTAATTATAAACCACATGTAAAACAACGTGAATCGTATTCAAAGGCTATGTTTAGCAGCATATCATTTGCTTGCTGTTTGTCATGTATTGAAAGCATTCTTCTTAGTAATTTAAGGGTTTTCCCTAAACTTCCAACTTCAGTTCAAGTAAAGACATTTTATCAGGTTCCCCAAATTGGGGAAATAATTTTTAAATTGATTGTGGAAGATTACTTAATGTCACCTTGCATTTCCAGGGCCATTAATGTCACACATAAGTATTTAAAAGTAAGCTTAACAGATTAAAAAAAAAATCTGCAAACAAAAAGAGATAAGGCTGCATTTTAGGCTGCATTTTAAGAAGATATTTTCTTAGACAGAAATACCATAGTGTAAAAGTAGCCTTAGACAAGAATAATACCTCATTTTTGTCTGTTCTTTAGCACGTGCCCTTCAACATATATTTAAAAGGATGTATTTTAGCTTTATCACAGCATCCACTAAACCATCCTGAGAAAGTGGTGTATTTTCAAAGAAAGCTTCCTAGAATTTTAGCCTCACTATTATATTATGAAGTGCAGTGTTTTCACTGAACTTTCCTTTCTCATTGAACATTTTCATTTTCCTTTCAATGAAAAGCTTTTCTGAAAAAACTGTAAAATGGGGAAACTGTTTATACTGGATTATAAATAGTGATTTGCATATCATTAGACACAATTAATTTTCTTAAGAGACAGTGAAAGAAATGGTTTTCTTCTCTCTTCCTTCAACATGCTGCAGATTAATATAGGGATATCTGTTATTTCTTATGTTACAAAGTTGACACAACAGTTACATACCAAAGTAATTTGCATTTCAGATATTTTCTTTATAAAAAGAAAACATACATCTACCAAGAATAACTGACAAATTGAAAAGCATTTATAGCTACTTCCTACCACCAGTGTTTAATTCCTTGACATTGCTGGTAGATTTCTTGATTGGTGTTGCTGCTAAAATTGCAATGTATTCTTCAGACCTTTGCCAGACTAAAAGAGGAAGCTATCTTCTCTGGGGTGTAAATTCTCCTTCCAGAGTTTCTGCAGGTGAGAAGACATACAGTAACTTCTGAGAAAGAAACAATCTCTTCATAAATCTGCAGTGTTTTTCAGTATTGGGAATACACACAGGGGCAGAGGATTAATAATATTCCTCTTACAGGAGAAAGAAAAATTAATAAATTCTGTATTGGAAAGGTATTCTATGTTCCTATTTAGCACATACTATATAAGACGTATCTATAGGATTTGTTTAAATTTTAGACACCTTTAGTTAAATTCTTCAAATGCATTCATGATCAAATTATTTTGCAATTATCTGAAGTAGGGTGAACTTGATTATTAGACAATGAAAGGGTAGACAGATCTGCCTAGCCTCAGTTTCTACATTGCTTACTTTCAGCACAAGAAAGTGATAGTCATTGGAAGAATGAGATATACTTATCACAGAATGATTCACTTCAGACTGCTTAAACAATGCAAAGAACCTTCATGTTGTGACTGTTGCTGGCAATACTGCAAGAACTATGTTCAATACAAGATATTTTCTGAGGAAAATTCATGATACATTAAAATAATAAAACAGGTTAGTGGAAAGTATTCTCTTTGCCAAGTCATTACTCCAAGTATATAACCAGCAGGTTTTATCCATCTCCCTTGAAAATGTCCCAATATAAAAGACTTGCTTCACTTTCCTGAGAAAATTATGACACTCTGAAGTACAATTTTTAAAATTTAAGTATAACAAGGATTGGTTTTCCCTCCTGAAACTCAAATTTCCCTTTGTCTTAATTCCATCTTGTTTCTCTTGTGAGAATCCATGTGTTTGTGTAGTATTTTATAGATACATAGACATAAACACACACATGCACCTATCTGTTTATGGAAAAAAAACATCTATTTCACATTATTCCTTTTGTCCCAATTCTCTACAAACCTAACAAAACTAGGAAAGGGAGTAAGAGACAATTGCAGGTTATTCCTCATCAGAGGTGTGGAGAAGGAAGTAGCTACCTGTTGACCGGAAGTATGAGCCAGTAGAGCAGTCCCCTGATATTTCTTATGCTCTCTCATTCTTCAGATATCACCCCTGGTTAAATAAGGACTATAAAATAGAGAAAATGCTTTTTTCTTCCTCTTGTTCATGCTAACTTCAGACCTGTGTACTGATCCCATATATCTCTTCTCTGAAGGCTGTGTAGTTTAGGAGGAAAGAACACACAGCAATCCACAGTAATGGATTCAATTTGAAAAATCTGGTCTCAATTAGTAAATCTTTGTTTTGATTAAGATTTAACTTCTACTGATATGTTACTTTAAACCCAGTTGATCAAAATATATAACATTTGTTTTGACTGACAAATAGCAGGAAATACTCAAAGCCAGCATTTGTCAATGGCTGGCAGTAGTTCTTTTATTACGGTGCTAAAACCACGGCTGTTTGACTCAGATCTACACTTCAGCTATAAAATTAATGTATTGACTGTATCTTGATTTGTCATCAGCAACCCCTGTGTCTCAGTAATATTCAAGACAGTGGAGAGTTCACAGGATATAAACACAGAATATTCCTCATTGGAAGAGACCCACAAGGATCATCGAGTGCAGCTCTTAAGTAAATTGCCCATACAGGGATCAAAACCACAAACTTGGTGTTATTAGCACCATGCTCTAACCAGCTGAGCTAATTTCAAAGGTAGTCCACTACTGACTACCTGTACACTTTCCTAGGTATTTATGTGAATATTTTATTTCTGACTACAATTAAGAGTATTTTGCCTTCTATCCATTCATTAATTCCTATTTTATATACTCTTGTAAGATAATATTAAAAGTCTCCCATTTTATACTGATCTTATTTTTTCTAGAACCTGGAATGGACCCAATTTGTATTGTTCTAAGGGAATTATTCATCATTAATTGTGGTGTAAATTACTGTTTGTCACTGTTGAGTCTTTGTTAGGCTAGGCATGAAGATGACACCCACTTTCTGTACCTAAATGACCAGAAGAGACATGTGCTTTTTAATTCCATTGGACCATTTTATCATGCTGATTTTAGCTCCAGATAAATGATTTTTTATTTCCACAAGAGCCACTTGCTGAAAATAAATCCAAACCTGCATTGTTGTGGTAACCACTTCCATCCTTAGCTCTGTTCTTCTAATGTCTGCATTCTCTACAGGGAAACGGTGAAGGCAGTAAGTATCAAGGGAAAGGAAGTCCAGAGTCAAATCTAAACACATCTTCACATGGTACAGACATATTCCACTGACCCTGCTATCTAACCAAATGATACCAAGTGAACTGGAGGATGAACAGCTCTCCAGCTGTTAAAGTAAGAATAAGCAAGCTCTGAGAAAGAAATTCCTCATTCAAAAGATTAAAAAAACCCCACCTTTTAATCAATCAGAAATCTTTGTTGCAACTTTCTATATCTAGGAATTAAATCTTATGTCCTGAAAAGGTTTCAGCTGGTGCAATGCACAAATTTAGATGACCTACCAATTAAGGCATAGTTATGAACATCATCTGCTGCACTTCAGTTTTACTTAGAACCGTATAACCTGTTTCAAGACCTCTGTAGCTCGTTGTGTTCTGTTTTCTACATTAAATCGACAAATTGACATGAGCAATCACATTCTTGCTTTTGGCCAGTGCCTTTGACAGCATAAACATTTGGTCAAACAATGAAAAAAGACTGCACTAGAAGGCAGAGCTTGGAAGAAAAAACCCAGCACTGTAGTTCTGTGGAATAGACTCCACATTTCCTGCTGTAAAAAAATAAGCATTCTAATCCTGTTACTTTCAGTACTTAGTGCAGAATTCAACTGTTGGACTCAGCATTTTCTAATTAAAATTTTATCCCATGTATATACTCCATAGAAGAAGGAGTGACAGGTATTTCTTCTTAACCTTTAAGAGTACCACAATGTTAGGAGAGAGAAAAGTACAAAGATAGAAATGTAAGCAGGAAATAGGACAGGAAGATGGATTGATAACAAAGCTGAGCTTTTTTCATAATTAAAAAGGTGGCAGGGACTGCAGTTTGTTTATTGTTTGTCCAGACTGAACTAACATTGTATTCTTTATATTTTCATATGATAAATCTTGTTGAAAGCATTTTTTTAAGATTTCCTTTTTAAGCAAAGCAACAAAATTTTTAACAATGTAGATAACAAAATCAGGGGATAAAGCTTGCTGTTAAAGAACTCTTATTTCCTTTCTTCACTTCTGGACCAGTGCTACTAATTCATTACAAATCCTGGAAAGGGCTGTAGATCTCACTGCAGGAATTGTCCCTTGTATTTTCAAAATGAGTAGAGCCATTAAAGCCTTTGGCTGTAGAGGTGGCAGAAAATGTAGTTGTGCAGTAGTTGCGTAGTTGTGTAGATCTCTGGGTCACTCAATGAGAACAATACAGAAAAAAAAAAATGGTTTAAAGAGGTCAAGACGACTTCCTAAGTGTTTGCCCCAAACAAGAGTGTATGTGTGTGCCCCAAACACATCTGTATGTGTGTGTGTGTTTATTCACATGTGTGAGTGCTTGTTTCTGACTGAAAGAATAAAGAAATTCTTTCCAGTAACTGTTTGAGAAAACCCATGTGTGTGTTGTTTAGCCTGTGAGATGTAGGCAAAGACCAACATGTTTAGAATCCTCCATGGCATAGAAATTACTACCTACATTTCATGTGAAGAGTAAAAGATTTCCATCATTGTGTGTTCATTTCAAACCAGCGTTATATTTAAAAAGTCTGGTGGATTTAACATTGTCTTTCAATACAAAAACTGATTGTAAGTATAAAGACATTTTCTATAGGGAAGTTTACATGATGCACCACCAAAATGTACCCCAAATCTCATGGTGATGAAATTGCAGCTCTAAACCCCAAGTGCCATTGAGAATTCTCAGAGGGAGACCAACTCAGTTTAAATTAGCATTATATCACTTACATCTTTAGACCTCGGTCCATCAGTCTTATTAACTTATTAATAGGATGGAATGGTTTATTAACTATGCTGTACTAGACTAACCTACTCCTGCTTTCCCCTAGTTTTAAGGAAAGTTCACTTATTTACTTGAAGTGCTTATCCACTTCACTGTAGAAAAAGAGATAATTTCAAATAAAAAATATTCACTGATTTCTTTATCAGTTATGAGGCATAAAGCTTGTTTTCAACATAACCTTTTTGTCTGTTTGAAAGCCATTCTTTATTCCAAGGCAATAAATTTTACTTCTGCTGAAAAATTAAACAGAAATGCCATTTACTTGTTTTAACTCCAAAGTTAAGTTTTTGCTTTGTAATTTTCAAGGATTGCAAGCAGCAAATGTTTTTTCTAATGGAGAACTGAGACTGATGTACATGAATGCACAAGTTTCATCTGAGATGGTTAGTTCACTGCAACAGTAAAATCCCTATTATCCCATATCTGATGCAACACAGATTTTTTAAAATTTTCAATTCTATATTTACATGATTATTTGCAATTACAGAATATTGTATAATTATGTGATTATGGACTTTTCAAGAGGTGAATTGCTCCTTCCATCATCCATAAACAGCTGTAATGAAAAATGTTCAATTTAATTATTCACATTTGTTTGTAACATGTTGTTTACAAAACAGTTGAGCCTTTCCACTTTGTCATGAATAGTTTTGACCAATATAATCCACTAAATGACACCCACTCTGTACAGAAACTGATGAACTGTCTGAGAGTAAGGTTGCTGAGGGCACATACTCATGGCATTTAGACTCTCATAGGTTGCTGCATAGGGACTACATTTAGGAATTATTGAGAAACAGTAATTGTTCTCTAAAGTTGTCTGTTTATATGTTTGTGTAAAGCATGAGGGTAAATTTAGGCTAGATTCTCTCATTCCTCATATTCTCTGTACGTTTTTTTGCGCTTCCTCTAATTCAGCATCCACATTATCTCACTTTATTCAAAGAAACTTCTGCCAAGATTAGGCAGTGTCTTTGATTATACAACCAATTGAAGAATGAGCAACAAAAGGAGGGACAGCTTATCTGAACATGAAGGCTGCACTAAAATTTGTTTTCATAGACGAGCATTCCAAAACATTCAGGTGTGAATCATGATTCTGAAACCACAAAAATTTCACTTACTCTTTCAGGTGAATTAGAGAGAGAGAGAGGGAGAGCGTAAATCATACAATTTGATCTTTTTTTTCCTACTACTGTACTTAACAAAAGAAAGGGGAGGTGGGCATGAAAAATGCAGTAATTCTAAAGCCACTGACAGTGCCTAAACCCATCCTTCATGGGCAAGCGTGAGGAGGGGATAAGTTTTATTCTTGAAGCACAGAAATTGGTATTAGCTAATTGGTCTCAGTGTGAAACAGTCCCAACAGCCAGGAGGACTTCTGGTCTCATTCCTCTTTCATTATGCTGCAGTGCTCTTCCTGAAGAAGCATGCACAGGCACTTGCACAGGCAAGTGACAGCATGCAGCCCTTACACGAGTTTGCAGGGTGAGAGATCCAGAAGAGGGACTGCTTGCTGTTTGCAGCTCCTGGTTTAATTTGAGGGGCTCTTGTGCAAGGCAGAGGAACCGTGTCACTGTCAGAGCCCAGCCAGCCTGCGAGCGGGCAGGGGCTCACATCACATTGTGCTGCTCCACTTCACAGGTATTTTGCTCCTGTTTTTCATTTTGCTTTCCTTAATCTTGATCTAAAAGTCACTAGCTACACAGCATTACATTTTGCTTCTTAAACGCTGAGAAATAAGAGGTTACTCAAAGAACAAATTTCTCATTAGCATATCATCTGTTCAGCAACAGACTTTCAACTATTCCTTTAAGCTACATGCAACTTTCCCTTCATATTTCCTGATTTTTTTTTCCTCATTATTAATACTCATATGGGAAAAAGATGATTTTATGTATTGCAATGATATTCTGTGATGAAACTACACCTAATAATTCTTACAGGAGAAAAAAATATCCATTTGCCTTGAACTCAAAATATTGAGCAAAAGCCATATTTACTCTGGAAGAATATAAAATCACTTTTTGGTATTTGCTTGCAGTTTATAAGTTGTGTTTTTTAAAAAGAGCATGTAAAATTTAAAAATAAATGGAGGGAATTTTGGGTTTTAATTTACCTATTGAAGAGCTTGTACCTTGAGTGACTGAAAGCACAGAGGAGAAAAGTGCAATTTCTTACTGTTAGGGACAATCTACAGTATTTTTAGGGATAATTGACAGTATTTTTAGTATATTTTATTTTTTAAAAAACCCTAACTCACCAACAAAACCTAATCAACAACAAAAACAAACAAACCCCACCAAAAAAACAAACCCAAACAAACAAACAAAAATTTTTAAAAAATCAAACAAAGCAAACAAACCCCCTCCACATTAGTTTTATCGAGTTACTTTGAAGAAGGAGTAAAAAAAATCATAACAAACATCGGGTGAGTAATGTGCAATTAGCCAGCATACTTAGCATCTAGGTGGAGTAATTATTCCCTATCTGGTCTAAAGTAGCCCTTTTAAAGGCTCATAGACACTCTTAAAAGGTTAAGTGCTACTATGCTTAACATAATTTTGTCATGGTTTGCAAATCCTTTCAAATAGTCACATACTGTATTGTAAAGACAAAAATTTAGATAATCTAAGGCAACCCCCATGAGTACCTGATTAATAGTATCTTAGATCTTGTGTGACCTTGGGGTTCTGTGAGACAATATTCCATATCAGGTTAATAATTATTTGTCATTGAAGGAGATTAATTCACACTTTCCCATTTACAAAATTCACAGCACCTTGGGACTGAAGACATGCTTCAAAAAAAGTCATACCAGTGCTTTTGATTTCAAGTACAGCCAAACAAAGAACTGTGCAATCCATGCAGGAAGCTCAACTTTGATTGCATAAGTAACGAGTTGGAGGGTTGGGGCTGGGGTGGGGGTGGTTACTTCCTTATTTGAAGGATTTATTAAATCAGAATTTTACTTTTACTAGCCCAGTGTGAGTAAGGACTGAGAGTCCTAAAGCTTCATTAATTTGTGCTTAATAAAATTCCATTGGCAGGAGATGCAGCTGTAAAAAAAGCCCCTTGTGTCCTGATATGCATATTTAATATCAATTTCTTCGTCCCCAGGAGCTGTGTCTCTCTCAGGAGCACATTATAGGCACCAACAAAAGAAACCCCAAACACTGGAGATTACTTCCAGTGTGAACTGTTTTGGGGAAGGCAATAAGCATTGCCAAACAGTGAGCTGAAAGAGATACCAATGTAATTCAAAGCCTTCAGAACTGATTATATATCAAAGTATTATACCTTAATTTGTCCTTGCACAAGGCAGAGCTTTAAAACAAGGCATGTGATGCACCCCTAGAATGGAGTCCCTGTTCTCTTAATGAATTAGAAAAGTGGTTTATTTATTTCTATAGTAGCTTACTTATTGACACATTTTTGTGTGTGTGCAAAAAGTAATTTCTGGTTAATACTTGAACCATCTGTGCTATTCTAATCCTAAGCTTCTTAGTCTGTACATATAAAATGACTTCTATTTTGTCTTTAAGGGGTCTTGAGGATTTTTGACTCTGCTGAAATTTTATTCAGATCTCTTATGATTATGTGTGTTTTCAACACATAATGAACTTCTACAAAAAAAAAAAAGGGCACATAAGACAATGGGATACTACAGGTAAAAGCCAGGTGATAGAACATTAAAATCAGTGATATTGATTTGATTAAAAAAAAAAAAAATCAATGGCAGTAGCCATACATAGTGCATTATACTGAATTGAAACTGTTTACCATGGTAAACAAAAAGTTCATCAGTTTTCTGATACTTCTTCCAAAATTACAGGTATGTGTTATCATTTTGCTTTGCGGTTTAATATCATTGCCTTATGCTTCCTGGTCCAAGCTAAAGGATTTCCATTTAATATTTTCACATTTTTTTACACTTATGAGTAATTATTTCTTTTATTAAAAACAAAACACACAAAAAACCGACACAAAAAGCAACATTTGAAATAAATATAATACTTCACTTAAATTACAATTTTGTCAAACTATATTTATTCCACATATTTTAGCCATGCTGTTTCTTCATATACATTGCATTTCCTAGATGAAGCTGCACCATTGCATACTGAGTTCTGTTCAGACTTATGTAGATTTAGAAGACATAATGAAATTAACTTCTTGAGACTACATATTTTGCTACAAAAGTCACCAGGCAGAAGTATCCTGTGATTCAGACCAAAATTAAACCATGATTTCATCAACCTGTGAAACAGACATAAGCTTACATTGTAACTGGGACTAATATTTCTAATAAAACATCCTTTTTAACAAAACTGAAAATCAATAATAAGAGAAGTTTTAAAATTGACACTAGCCTTTTGAGTAACTGGAAATAGATCTTCCTGTCAAAGACTAAAACTGCTCTCCTCTGTCTAGACTGCACTGGGAGCAAAATTATCAGATTTTCATTTCCTCAATTTCACTCCACAGTGGTAAAACGTGCAAGTATTGATTCAACTGCTGAAACAAAAAGCAGGAGAGCTCTTCACCTCGTCAGGGTCAATGGGTTTGTGGGTGTCTAATTATACCTATACAGGGCATATAAATCTTTCTACTAGTCATTACGTGAACATAAGAGTCCAAAGGCATCATTAGAATCCTTTTAGCCAAACACTCATTCTTCTTATGTTTTATGAGGGGTCAAAGAAACTGGGAATTAATATTATTGTGGCTCATAGATTTTCAAATTCGTGTTTGAATACAAGAAGGTAGGCTTTAAAGGGAAAGGCTCTGTGTGTGTATCCAAGCATGTCCACTTACAGGTCTGAGCTCTCCCCATAAACACAAGTACAGCTTCTCTTTTTACAGAGTTCAGTAGAGACATGCTGATGTAAAGAGCATGAACATTCAAATTAATTATGGTATGCCATAAGACAGTGTTGGCAAAGCTTTTGATGAGTACTAATTTGTTTGAAAAGCAGATGAAATCTTAAGAATGAGCTGGAAATCCTAGTTGTGACAGAAGTATTAATCTTATTTTTCATCACTCTGCTGACTTCACTGTGATCTTACAAAAACTTCTGTCTTTTATCCTTATACTTCATGAAATGAACTGATTAGTGAAAACATTAAAACAATATTAAGAATAACAAATAAAAAAAGACAAGTGGCCATTACAATTACAATTAAGGCTGTGTGCTGCATTACATTATGCTGCATCTTATTGTGTGTGTTGTTCAGATGGTTTTTATGTTGTGTAATTGTGACAGTAAGAGTATAATATTTGTACCATAACAAAGCTGTCATATTTTGCAAGCAGATCACACAGATGCTGGGTGCTCAGCAGTTTGAACATTAGATGGAGTTAGAGCCTTTCATTTTATCTATGAGAGTAGTAATAAGATCCCTTATGAAGAGTGAAAGAGATATTTTTCAAGTATTCCTTTCCTGGGAATCCAATCTTTGTCTTCCAAACCAAGCCACCTGCTTGAACCCAGAAGTTACAACAGAGAGCTAGCCCAAAGTGTCAAAACCAAGAGGCAACAACTCTTAATACTGCCCAAGTACGCAGAAAAAAACAAAAGAAACCCCCAAAACTGACAAGTGTTCACATCACTAAATAAAACAGAGTCTGGCTCTACATTTTTAAAAAAGCTTTTTCTGGCACTGTTAAGTTCAGCGAGACATAAAAATTATGGATATGATGATATGATGCAGTTATCCACACCAACAAGAAATTAATTTGTTGGTCCATTTGTTAATTGTTTCTGTCCTTGACTCAGTATGTGTCTGTGCAAAACACCTTCAGAGACCTGAGACAGGTAAAGCAAAGGACAGAGAGTTATATAATTTTGCTCCTTGGTTAAAAACATTTCCATGCCTTCAGTCCAACCTTCCTCTCTGCCCTGAGCTACTGTCAAAACTGTAGTTCCACTGCAGATGGACTGAAGAGAGCAGAAATGGTGCCATATCTGTTGAGGAATAAAAAATCCCAAAAATCAAAAAGGGGGAAGAGTTTGTGCATTAAAGTCAGAATAAAAAAGGGTGTGTGGAGGTTTAATGCATTGGGTGATGCTACACCCTGCTAGCACAGAAGCTTAAATTCCTTTAAAGCTATGCTTTTAGTGGGTCTTGTGCTTCTTCCTCAATCACCAGATGTGCTTATCACTGATTCCTGTGTCACAGCTGCCCAGCTCCTCACAGTGGCTCCTTCACTGCACTGTTCATCATGGGACCCACCTATGATGAGAGCACCCTCCAAGACACCCTCTGTAGCTCATCAGTTTGTCTGGGGGGTCCCTGCTGCTGCCTGAAGCCCTTTTAGGGTTGACCACTGAGCTGCAGTGAGCTCTGTGGCCTGTGCTTGGATTTGCATCTAATATTCCCACTCTGGACATGGCCTGGCAGCTGTTCCTCTGCCCACACGAGCTGCACCAGGGTGGGAGGGGAGAGCAGCACAGAACTCCCCGCAGATGGAGGGTGAGCGCGCTGCTTTGATGGATGGCCATGCGGCTGCCTGCCCGTGCTCCTCACCCTCTGACCCGTGTAAGGCAGAGCAGTAAGTGCTGCCCAGCTCGGGAGAAATGACATCACAGCTCATGGCTCAGCCCCTGCATGGAGCAAATGGCACCAAGCACCTGACGTGAATTACGGCGCGTCGCGTGGGAGGCTCGGTGTGCTCAGGTACCAGTGCCTTGGTGGGCAGGCATTGTGTGCCTGCTGCAAGAACTGAATGGGGGCACAGCAGGAGCTGCAGGAAACCAGCTGAGTAGTACAGAAAAAATATTGGAAATTATTCCCTTTATTTTTTCTTTTTTGTGAAGGGATTTTCATACTCCAAGGCAGCTGATGACCCGTTAAAAGGCGAATAATCCCTGTTAAGTCACAAGCCCTCTAAAAATGTGCAACAGAGACACGTGCATATAATGATTTACAAAGTACAGAGAGATGCAGGTGCTCCATGCTATGAGCTGAAATAAATTGTGTCATCACTAACACTGTGAACTTTGAATGGTGTTGTATGTCATCCAAGGATGTTTCATATACAACTATAGAGTAGCCAGTAAGTAAGGCTTAGCTTTGTAAAACAATTTCTTTTCAATATCAGCAGGAGGCAGGGCAGAGGGTTCCACATGGGTAAAAGTCATGTAGCTACAAAGCTGCTTATTCAATGTGCGTTTGTCCCTTGCTACCTGCCCTATTTTATTCCTGCTGCCCTCTTGTGGTGGAGTTTCATCTTTCTACCGTGAAATTTTCAATTACAAGTTTTAGATGTGGTGATATTTAAATAGATATATTTGTTTCATTATAAATAAAATTTTTTTTATTTATGAAATAATTTAAGGAATGTCACATGAAATGCATGTTAACTCACTTCGGTTTGATGAAATAAAATTGGACAACTGATTTTTCATTTATTTGCATGTTTTACAGTATTAATTCCATTCATGCATCCATGATTCTAATTATATCTAAGGTATTGATTTCTATAAAATTTGAATATGTGTTTAAAGTACTGTATCAGAAGCGCTTATCATAAGCCATTGCTCTTCTCATTCCACTACTAAAATTATTTCATGACATTCATGTACATTTCTTGACAAAGAGATACAATAACAGGGAGATTAGATTACAAGCAACATCAGAAATATTCACTTTTCAACTCTGAGGCAGAAACAAAGCATCAGGTCTTCCTGAAGAAAAGAGTTCAATTATCAGAGCAAAGTGAAGAAACAAATTCATCTCTTGACGCCCCATTCTTACCAAATTCTGGATTTCAGTCACTTCTGTGTTAGAGGTATCACTGCACTGATCCCATTTGCTTTATATTTAAATCACATGGAGGGCCTATGGACTGCAGTCCTTAAATTACAGTAACTTTTTTTAGAAAACTGTTTATAATTGCCTTGTTGTGAAACATTTTTTTTAAAATAAAAGAAACTAATTTTAAATAATTTTAAAAATTTGAGAGGGTAAATTGTTATTGAAACATCTTTTAAAGGATGAACAAAACTTTGAGAAATCAGTTAAAACCCCACTTTCTTTACACAGAGAGTTCTATCCAAAATCAATCTTTTTTCTTTCCACTGATGGACTATCATAGCAAAACTCCTGAATAATCTCCCTTTTAAACCTAATGATGTATGCTGTGGAGGGATTTTTTTTATTCTTTTTTATTAATTTCCATTATTATGTGTATGTGTGAAAACCACTGAAGAAGTAGGGAAGTAGTACAGAAAGAAGGATAAGATACAGCTCATTCTGGAAAGATGTTTAGTTTCTTTCCTTTGTATTCAAGCTTCATTATCTACAGGCAAATTTTTCCTGTGCAGTGGAAGATGAAATACTCTGTGTCACAGTATCAGAGAGTATCACGGCCCTGACTGTGGGATGTGCCACTTCAGGGTATTCTGGAACATGTTCCTTCTGCCCACACCAGCACATCTCTCCCACACTCAGGTCCTGCAGCCCCTCAACATGTCTCTTGATCATTTTCTTCAGATTGTGACAGTCTGTATTGGATATCATGCATAAACAGTATTCCTTCTGAGTGGCTCTCTCATAGATACGTAAAGCCTATGAAGTCAAATAGATTCTGTTTTCCTTTTGTCATGGGTCTTCTCTTAATAGACTTTAAAAGACATTTTAAAATAAATCCAAAATGTGCCTAGTAGTTCAAAGACTTAATAAGAACAGTGCAAAATAAGTGAAGTCCTAAGGATTGATTAGGCCAAACATTGCCTGGTTACATAAATTTAAATAAGTCATTCAGGTTTACCTTACATGGTTTATATAATTTCAGTTCTACTGTTTCATATTATTAATAGGTTTAGGATATTTTTAAGGTATTTACAAGGTTAATATCTTAGCAATTTAAAGTTCATGCCACTGCTAGATAGCATACTTAATGGTAGCAAAGCTTCAAACAAATTTCTTGCAACATTAGCTGCATTTAAAAGCATAATCTTATGCCGCTCCTCTTGTTCAGCAACATTCCAGAGTAATTGGAGAGAGCATGTATTTACAGTGGAGAAAATAACATACACTATTAACACTGCTTATGATGCTTATCATTATTTAGATGCAAAGTCTAAAAAAATATTGACAAAACTCATGTTCTAAATATATCCTCATTAAATAGGAAGCATCTGAGCTTGTGGAACCCATCAGCATGTGCTTATGTTTTTAAAAAATACTCGAAGAAATAGATTCAAGTTTAGTCAATGTTCTTAAAGATTATATCCAATTTTTTTTAATGGACAATTCATCTAAGGCACTGTCTATGGCACTTACCTGAAAAGACTCCTAGTGAATTCAGTGAGAATTGACTGAAACTGACTGAAGTTTTTGTCTTTGCTTTTGGTTTTGGCTGGTGATTTGTTGTTTGGGGTACTTTTTTATTTATTCATTTAAATAGGAGCTGAGCATTCAGATTCCCATTTAAGTTCTATCAAGCCTGGTGCCCGAACATGGCAGCTGATGGCTAATTCTCATCACTCACCTTAGGAGAGTTCCACTGTTAACACTGAGAACCATTGAGAACATTGGCGCATTCTGCAACCACTCTTTAAAAAATCTTAATCAAAAGATTACTCTTTAAATGCAGCCAGTGTTGCAGGAAATCTCATTGGAGCTCTGCTCTCCTTAAGTACATTATCTAGCTGGAGTACAAACTTAAAAGGTTAAGATGTTAACCTTGGCTTTACACTACAGAGACTGTTCTACAAATACTGACAGTGTAATACTGAGTTTTCTTAAAACAAGGAGGGGATGCAGCAAGCAACTTTTGGACATAAAAAGAGTAGCAGAAGTACTTACAAAAGCATCTTTTCTAAAAAACAAGCATGCCTTAAGTTTGTCCTTTGAATAATCCTGACACGTTTGTACCACAATGGTTTGGGAACGACATAAAGTGCTTATAACTGTACCACACAGGTGTACATTGAGTAAGTGCCTAATTATTTACTTTTGAGTTTAGTGGTGGCCAAACATGTCTCAAGTGTTGCCCTGAATCATGGCCTAAGTGCATAACTTCAGCAATCTACTTTTGCCCAGTCATTATATGCAGATTGTAAAGACTTAACACGTGTAACTAGTACATAATGAGCATCATTAAAACTTCTAAAGAAGGGCTGTCTGTGTATAACGTATTCAGGACTGACTGCTGGGTTTGGTGTTTTGTGTCTGGGGCTTTCAGTCTATTTCAAGTGAAAATATGTAATTCCAGGCCACTCTTCCAATACATCACAGTCATTTTCTGCACTTTAGTTGTTTTTCTCTCCATTTTTCCCACAAAATAAAACATCATTACAGCAGGTTTAAAGTGCACTTTAGTGCCTGCAGTCTTCCCATGCTATTCTTTAATATTTCATCATTAAATAGCAAAATAACCTGATATGATCCTAATTTAGTGCCAATTACACTGCATTGATCAAAGTGACCTTTTCATACTGGAGCACAAAAATCAATCCCGCTGCACAACAAATGTCAGGGGGATGAGAGCAACATATAATCTGTGACAATCAAAACATTACTTACAAATGAAATCACCAATGACCTGCATGCCAAGGCAATTTCTGCATAATGTGCACTGGTTTTATTTGCAGCTTTTGTTGGGATTTTTTTGTCTTGTTTTGTTCCCCACTGTCTGCTGCCAGACATAGTTGCGCTATTTCACAGTTTCACTGACAACACTGAAAATGCTTGAAGCTCTATGACTGATACCAAAATAATCACACAGAGTGACTATAACTTGTAATGCATCTTTGATGTTAAGTAAAGTGTGATTTTCTGTGAACCCAAAAGTCAGACTGTCTTCTGACAATGTTCCTGTGATGAATTTGGTGATCTTTCAAAACGTAGCCAAATTGGATCACCCATAGGCAGGGGAGTCACAACTACTCAGGGATCCCCACTGTTCTGCCTTCAGTCACTGATCCACAAGCCTGAGTTTGATGCAGGTATTAAATCTGCAAAGTTAATGACAAAACTGAAGTGACATTAATGGTGTTTGTACTTCACCCATTATGCCTGTGTCAGTTTTAGGATCCAAATGGGGAGGCATTTGGCTGCACAGGCAATATCATCTCCCAGCTGTAGCTAGAAGCCACCTGAACTATCTGTATCTGTAATTCAAAAGAGAAAATTGACTTTAGGTCAATTTTCAGAGTTGTTTTTTTAATCATATAATAAAGGTATCTAAACTTTAACTTGCTTTGATTATGAACAAAACACAAAGCATGGAAACTGCTGAGGTCTTCTTCAAGCATTTAGTTCTACAGAAACAGCTGGGACTCTGCAAGATTAAAATCCATCTCCTCCAGCACCCAGGTAAAACTTGCAGGATTTGGGAGCTGAGATCTGCCAGTGGCAGCTTGTCAGCTTTTGGCTGAGGAATTTAATCTCTTTGTGTATTGGTTGCTTTCCTGAAACTAGATGTGGTACTTGTACTGCACTCTTGGATTTTTTTTTTTTTTTTTTGTCTTTTTAGATCTAAGCTGGATGCTCCTAGATGATAAGTTAATGAGCAGATCCTGTTTTCTAAATAGCTATGTCATGGCCTCATTCAAGATAAGGAGTGGGATCTTGAAATGCATTCAGTCAAATTCTTTGAAAATGTTTCACTTTATTTTGCAGACGTGCTTGGTAAAGGATTATGTCCCAAGAACTGAGGTGATTCTCAAGGGTTGGGGGTTTTGTTTGTTTGTTTTGTTTTGTTTTGTTTTGTAGTCTGTTCTCTAGAGAGAAAGTGTTCTGACTGAAATAATTTATCCATAAGAAAAATCTCCAAGGCCTGGATATGTTCCCTGCTCATGCACACTAATCTGCTAATCAACCAAGAATGAGAGAGCATGGGAAAATCTAACTCTTAATATCAGTCTCAAAAGTGCTTGTTCTTCCAGATGCTTTAACTTCAGATCCAAAATAGACAAAAAAAAAATAATTAGGGAGACAGATTCTCAGGGTTTTATCATCCCTATTACTGTTCTGGGGGTCACAAAACATTTTCTTTTATAGCACTTCACTGATAATGAGACTGTACAGTCTCAGGAATACCTAAAAAAGGGAAGTTAGCTATGCTTTCTACCTCAGAGATGAATGAATGAAACCTTTGGTGCAGCACTTGAGATCTTTGAGGGCCTCTGCATCAAGGTTAAAGAGCCCTTTTGGGTTCTAAAGAAAAAACTATAATTTGGGGGGGAGGTTCATGTAAATTTGCAATTTTTTTCCTTGCTTTCAGTAGTATTTGCTAGAGATACAGTATGTGTTTCACTCACCAAGCTGATTAAACCTCAGTTTTTCTTGTGACCATAAAACAAGAATATCTCTCTTCCTGGAAAGTGCATTAGCAAACATGATTTATGACTGACACTTCCACAACTCTGTATGTAGCTCTGGTAAGAACTAAATAATATTCAAGACCTGGTTATGAACCAAATCCAATTCATTTCACACTAATACAGAATTAGTTTCAGACTAATGTAAAGGAACAGTATGGGCAGACTGGTAAGGTGACTCCTTTATTTTTAACATGTTCTTCAGTGCAATTTGCAGCTTAACAGCTTCACTATAAATTATGTGATTAAGTTTTATATATTTCTGTATATTTTATGTATTTATCGAAATGCAACTGTTGTTTGTATACTGTTTCAAATGTTTAGAACTGAATCAATTGTTTGGAGCAATCACAATTTCCAAAGACAATTTTTTTTCAGTGTTAGGCTGTAATGCAAAGAGCTAATAAATGTAATGCATATGAACTAATAAAATAAGAATGAATATATAGATCTGGACAACGTAATTTTTTTCCATCATAATAGGAAAATTGTAAAATTTATTCACTGTTTAAGAATCAGTTGAACAGATCCATTAAGTCGTCATTTCTGGCAGACATAGACAATGCAATAGTTTGCATCCCCACATTCAAAATATCAGTTCAAAACAGCTGCCCCAACTCAACTTCTAGCATGTGCAGCTCATTTTTAAAAAGCAATGTTGCTTCTTTCTTCCAGCACTTTACCTTGAGGCATGAGTGCAAAGGAGAGACAATTGGTCTGCTGTAACCAAAATCTGTGTTTTGGCTGGTTCCATCATTTTTATAATTTTTGATTTGTTACATTTGTTTTGACTTTGTTACATTAAAGAATTATAAATAAGAATATACTTCATAATAGACCATATAGGGCTCAGTATAAAATGCATGGTGTTTATTGAATAAAAGAATATTATATATAAGACTTAATTTATGGCCTAAAATATAGGCAGCAGGTGTCTCAGGTACAGAGAACATTTCATTCTACAGAGGAATATAAGGAAAACTGCTAAAAGAAGGAGAAAAAGTTTAGGATTGACCTATCAATAATCAGTACACCTTATCCTGAGGTCTGGGTTCTTTTTCAACTTGTTGTGCCATTTGTGCAACACGATTACTCATCACTAAAATAAACTGAATTTAGGCAATAGTTCAGGGCTAACTCTGAAGTCAGATATAAAAAGAAAAAATGCATGAAATAATAACTCTTTAAATAACAAGAAGCAAATGAATGAAATTTAATTTATTTTTTCATGTATTAAATGAACATGTATGACTGTTACACTTTAATATATCATGTAACTTAACACATTCAACTGTGCTTTGAAATATTTAAGACATGGACTGCCAGGGCTACATTCCACTTCCTTGGGCAAGACATTACCACTGTACTGGGTAATGCTATCTCTAAAGATTTTATGTTTTAGCATAAGAGGTATTTAGAATTATTAAGTTTCTATTGATTCTGAATTCCACAATTTCTATGAACATCTGATTTCTTTCTTATCTGTATTCTTTTAGATCTATATGCCCAAATTGCATTCAGAAATGTAATCCTCAGACACTAGAGAAAACGAATCATTTGTCTACTCCAGTTATAAATCATACCTTATTAGAGAAAATCAAATTTTCTTTGATCCCAGAACAGAAAGTTATGAACTTAATTCTTTTCAAATTGCACAGGAGATAATATCTGATAATCCATTAAGTACATCTTAATCAATATCTATCCCTGTAATGTAAAGCACACTGATAAGGATACACATATTACTGATTAAGGGTACGACTACAGTGGGACTCTATGCAAATTTCAAAGAACTTGAAATTAATAGATTGCTAATGTATTAAACAACTAATTTGATTCATGTGCAACAGTGAGGTATTTTGCATGCATAGGAATCTGAGTCAAAATGTGTTAACACCTGCAAGCTTTAAAATACAGCAAAGTAGTGTCTCACGTGTAATGAGAGAAACTAACTTCACATGAGAAAGTGTGTAGAAGTTTAGTGTTAGTGTGACCCAGTCCAAATGTTGTGTGCTTAAGTGGAAAGATTCTTACCAATTTCACTGAGCTCTATGGAAGACCTTTGCAGTCTGGTATTACATCTTTCCTTTAAAAATACCCCAAACACACAAATGACATTTTAAAAATAAAGGATAGCTTTCACAGGAAATTAATCGGACCTGCCACACTTATAGTTTGCTTTAAGCTTGTCTTGGAATGAGTTTTCTGCCTGTGTATTTATGCACTAGAAAATCCTAACTGACCTGGAGCAGATTAAGTGATTATAGTGTGCGATTCAACAAATTCCAGAAACACGTTTCAAGTCCCTGAGTCACTCACATGCTGTTCAACTGTTTATGCACTGTGAAAAATGGCTGTATGACAAGCATGCAGAAAAAAACTATTCTTATCAAGACAGTAAATAGTTTTGTGTGGCTTCTGCTAAACTGACCTCCCAAGCTCCTATCCCAGTATATATTCTAAATAGCTCTTTAAGTTCCTTATGAACTACAAGTAAATCGGGTAGGGAAGTAAGTCTTGCATGCCTTCTATGCAGACCTTTTTTAAAGCTTGAAAATAATATTCCTTTTTATCCCATGTCACTTGTACCAGTAAATTAGTGTCCCTGAGCACAGGTAACCACACTTCCTTTGTAAATGTAAAGGAAATGTTACTTACATTAAATAATTTCCTCTTTGCAAGACAAAGGGATGGTACTTGTAACCTCTCCTTTTCTGTCATACTAAGTCTTCTTCCAGTCTGAACAGAGCAAGCAATTCTAGGAGTTCCATTTGTTTAAGAAAATAGGTCTAAATTGATTAAACTAATCATTTTATTCTAACTGCTCTTTTAAAGACAACTGCTGATTGCATGCCCCTTTTGTAGCTGTAGCTGAGCCTGAGATGGTACAAAATAACCATCTTGCCAGTTGTCACAACTATTTGCTCATTCTTTAATTAAACATAATATATAAAACTGTATAATTTACATCTAATTGGGAAGCATCTTCTTCAGTCAGAAGGCAGCATAGTCTGATGGCAATAAGTAGAAGCTTGGGTGTCAACAGGTCTGAGCTACTGTCCAGCTGGAGAATCACAGCTGGCCTGGCAAAGATTCCTTAATCTTTGTGTTTAAAAATGTCACTTACTTATGAAGGATAATTTCAGTTAACCATTGACTTCATGAGCATGTTGTGAGAGTTGGTTATTGTCTATTTTTCAGACCTTAAAATAGAATAAAAATTTAGCACCAACTTAAAGGAGCAGCGCACTGTGATAAGAGCAAGACTATGGTTAAATAAAGCAAAGAAAGGACTGTAACTGATGGTTTGGCTCAAAAAGCACCAAAAAAAAACCACAAACCCTTGTGTTTTGAAGTCATATTCTGGTTTGCCAGAGTTTAATGTTGTTGAGGAGGTGAATTGTAAATATAAAAATCAAACTCTATGAAATAACAGGAGTGGGTTTATCTAAGGAGATATCTGGAATCAGTCAAACGTCACAACAATGCTTGGTGGAAGAGAGGCATGGGATTGAAGAAGTCCTCTCCACACTGGCTGAACACGAAGGAAAGCAGCTCTGGGGAGAAGGACCTGGGGGTCCTGGTGGACAACAAGCTTTTCTTGAGCCAGCAGTGCCCTGGTGGCCAAGAAGGCCAATGGGATCCTGGGGTACTTTAAGAATAGTGTGACCAGGCGGTTGAGGGAAGTGGTCCTGCCCCTCTGTGTCCAGTTCTGGGCTCCTCAGGGCAAGAGAGACATGGAGCAACTGGAGAGGGTCAAGTGGAAGGCAACAAAGATGATCAAGGGACTGGAGCATCTCTTACGAGGGCAGGCTGAGGGAGATGGGCCTGTTCAGCCTCAGGAAGAGGTGACTGAGAGGGGACCTCATCAATGTCTATCAGTATCTGAAGGGAGGGTGTTAAGAGGAGGGATCCAGGCTCTTCTCTGTGGTGCTAAGCAATAGGACAAGAGGCAATAGGCAGAAACTGATGCACAGCAAGTTCCACCTGCATATGAGGAAGGACTTCTTTACTGTAAAGTACCGTATATGTTATTTAGTTCAGCTCCAAAACCAACTATTTTACCAAAGGCAGTATCTTTTGCATTTTGCAGCAGAAATCAGATGCTAACTAAACATCATTTAGCATAATAGGCCAAATTTTTTTTTAGATATTCAGTATACATTCAAAACTTTGTACTATCTTGAAATCTCACAATGTTCTTTAAAATATTTTTTTTTTTTTTCTTAGAAAGACTCAAAAGGAGGAAACTTTAGAAGCAAAGGAATTATTCATTCATGATCTGGTATAACTATTATCAGCAGTGCACTTAACTGAACAGGCCAGCATCCATGCTGCCGTCTAAGTTAATCTCTTGCTTTTCTGATTGAGAGCTCTTTTTCTCAAACAAAGGAAAAAGCATTAAGGTAAAATATGCCCAAAGGTCCTTTTATTGCATACAAAAATTAACCAGGACCCTTTTCCCACACATGGGAATACATATGATGTTAAATTTAAGGCAATGAAAATGACTGCTTGTGTACTGACAGGGAAGTGGCACCTGTATTTTGGGGATAATGTCTTTCTCATCATTAGACTAAAGTTTTTTCAGCCATGAAATTTTTAGATTTTTCTCTTTTGGCACAATATGAATCATGGTTTTTACATGCTTTATGTTTTGGTCTCCAGACACGCTCTTTCCTGGGAAATTTTCTGCAGCCAAAGAGAATTTGTCACAATCTGGTAAATTTGCAGAGCAAACCTCTTTTATGCTCAAGTGTTTTATGAGCTACACCATTCACTGATATCCACAGGGAATGCAGAAGTGCCAGAGAAACAGAATCTTCTCCATACACCATGCCCTGCCTACACTGAAAATTAAACATTACATAAAGCACGTATGAAGTTAGGCAATAAAGTCAGGCAATTAGCAGACCTTTACACCCTGCAGCTTGATCCTGTGTTATCCTCCACACCACAGCTTGAATCAATGCCATTACCAGCTTTACTGTGTGTGCCCATATTGCACACATTCGAGCCCCAATTCACTAGAAGTTGCCAAACTTCTGACGAGAAAAAGTTGCAGGTTGCCAGCTTTTGCAGGAGCACACCAATCTCCTTTGAGCAGGTCCCCAGGCCTTTGGCCCCTGTGTGAGCAGGAGCTGGACCTTTTGCTGGGGACAAATACTGATGCTGAAGGAACAGGACTGAGCAGCAGACAGAATTCGACTGAGCCCATGATATCATTATTGCACTAAACCCCCACTTCATCTTTTGTGCTCCACTCCTCTACTCCTACTGCACATAGCTGAGGATTAAATCTGGAGAATACAGGAATGCTGGAACAACCAAACATTAGCATTCACACAGAGATATATAATACATAATAGACAGAAACAACAACCTGAAATGAATTACAAAGAAAACAATAAGGACAAATACCCTTATCCAAGTTATGACCATCAGGACCTTAAATGATGGTTTTTGCTTAGTGCATTAAGAATTACTCTTCTCACCTCACCTTAGATCCCAGGATGTCCCCTTTCCATCTCATACCTTGGGATCAGCTGATTTCTTCCAAGTAGTCCTTGAAAAATCACTGTGATAAAAATTACTGTGTCCAAAAGCAGCACAAGCTGTTGGTTGTTATGTAGCTCACTGCCACTGGGCACGTTTTGGGGATAGTTTTCCATACCTCCCAGCAGTGAGAATCATCATACAGGGGTGGGGTAGAGAGGAGCCATGATCAGCTCAGGCTGCATCCACATTTGTTCAGCCTCCCTGCAGCGTGGCAATTCAGGCAACCATGCAAGCTGGAGGTTGTTTTTGCTGTCTTCTGGGTCTTACCTTCCTCATACAAAAATAACAGAAGATTTCAGGTTCCCTTTTAATTATGTGATTCTTCAGGTTTACATTCTATTTTCTCCAGTTTTCCTCTTTGGCTATGAGTAAGAGACAGTCACTCTTCGAAAAATTTGCAAGTTAAAGTTCTTTCCTATTTACAGATTTCTAAAGTAAAAGATTTAAGAAAACAGTCAAGCATTATCAAATTCTTGCTTTATAAAAACCACATTGATTATTTGTTTAAATGCCAGCACAAGTTTTATATGAAACTTCCCTTTCATTGATGGGAAAAATAATTTTTTCCTGATATTTCATGTATACATTATTAGATTTGACTATGGATATATTAATTAAATTGATCCATTCCAGTCTTTTCAGTAATATATCCATTTTGACACCTCTGGATTCAAAAAAGACTCACAAGTTTAGAATGGAAATTCTGATGAAAATACACCTTTATCAACACAGAGCAATCAAGAGATGAGCAGAAAGAGCCCCTGGGTTTCACCTGGAAAACCTGGCTTCAAGTCAGTCTTTGTAGGAGTCAGACAACAAACCTGAATTTTATGCAAGCATCCAGAAACCCATCCCTGATGAATGAGCAGGTTTCTCTCTTTTCTGGAAACACTTGACCCCAGACATTTTTGTAATGCAGGAAAAACTAGGTATTTCTTAAGCATTTATCATTTCCTTGTAAAAGCAACACGTGAAACTTCTAGAACAGTGAAAGTTTTCAAGTTTCTGATTAGACATGTTGAAGTTAATAGATCAATTAATAAATTTCCAAAAACAGCACGAATTTCCCTAGTGAAGTTTCCATTCTTCCTGGGTTGTTCCAAAAAATAAAGGTATAATTAATAACTACTATGATGGCGGAAAATAGGAAACCTAAATGCAGTATTACAAAACATATATAATTAAATGCCAATTTTGAATTAATCTTTACATTTTGGAGTATAGAAATAATTGTGAAAATGTACATTTTACTACAGTGAAATGTACATTTTCACAATTATTTCTATACTCGTCAGAGCCCAAAGCATTCCATAAAATTGTGCTGGAGGTCTTAGCATTGCAAAATATGGGAAGTATGGAAATAAAAATACATTAATAAAAATCTACATTTTCTCAACCATGCAAATTAAGTTTCAGTCTGGTTAGTGGAAAATAAGAGTGGAAAGCAAAAAGAAGTGCTATTCAAACCTTTCACTGAGTCATAATAGGTGTGACTGAGTTAATTAAATATATTTTATGACTATAAGTGAATAATATAATCCATCATCATCAGTCTCCAGGATGATACCTGTTGATGTCAACTGATGACATGAATTCACCAATTTATTAAAACCAGAGTATTACATTTTTAAAAATCAGCTTTTCAATGTCGGCCAAACCCAGGACATGGCTTAAACAGAAGCACAGCATAGTTTGGAAGGCACACTCACTTTAATGTGAAAATATCTCTCCAGCCTTTGTGTTGTAATGAAGTGCTGGTGGTCACCAGACAGCACACATTTCCCTCAGACAGAAAAGCCCAGGATTTAGCACAGCAGTAAGCCCGAGTGTAGGAACGTGAGCCGAGCAACAAGGGAAGATATTTTGAGAATGAAGCACAGCAGAGAGCAAACTCTTGAACTGCTTCTCGCTGGCTTTACAACCTGTAGGGAAAGCCATGCATGCTGCAGTGAGGAACCCCTTCCCCAAAGGGTGGGTGACGGGCCCCGTCCCTGCCCATGCTCCCCTCGTGGGCGCACCTGCCGGCTGTGCTGGCCAGGTCCAGCTGACGTGCCTGCTGCCTGCAGGGTAGCTGGGATCAGGGGAATTAGTTCTGCTTGCCTTGGGAGGCCAGCCCAGCCGCCACGGTTTCTATTCAAACTCCCCTCCACCACTCAAGCTCAACTGGAACCATTTAGTACCCTCATTGTTCTGTGGTTTTTATTTGTTTCCTTCCACTCAAGCACATGTTAGAAAAGGCGACCCCCCAGCAATCTTTTTTTTTTCCCCCTTTTCACATGACTAAGCGATTATCTTCTTCCTAATCAAAGAGACAGATGAAAAGAGTTTATTAATAAAAGTTCCCCTTCAGGAAGATTGGAAATGAATGATTAGTAAAATACACCCAATTTTACTTATAGACCCCCCTCATAGAGAGGCATCTGTGAAGGGTAGGGATGCCAGAATAGTGGTGGGGACTCAGGCATCTGGAAGCTGTTTGCGATATGGATTAGAAGTCAGGCTGCACATAGATACTGCCTCCAGTCACAAAAGCTTGCTCTGTGGAGGGGAAAAAAATATGCTGCTTGTTTACAGTGCTACTTTTTCCCTTTGCTTGTTATCTGTTTTATTTCTTGCCTCGTTCCTCTCTCCCCACACCATTCATGTGCAATTATGTCTGCACCGATACGCCAGCTGGTGGGGTCTGTTAACCATACCCACCAGCATCTAGGAAAAGGGGAGAAGGAGGCAGGAGCTGGGCAAACAACACAGCATTGTGCTTGGGACTGGGGCATTGTCTGCTCCCTGTTGCCAGGGACCACTGATCAAAACGGGAAAAACAACTCCTGCACTGGGGAGAACAGACTGAAGATAGTCGTGGCTTCAGCTTGCAGTGTATCCACAGCATATTTAAACCAGTGGTAAATCACAGACACAAAACCTCCAAGGGGCTTTAAATAAAGGAAAGAGCTGAATATTTAAGCAAGTTTAGAATGAGTGGTGTTTTCCAGACAGAGCTAGTTTTACTAGCAGGAGCCTGAGATGGTCGCACTATTTACAAGCACCAACCAGACCATCATAAAAAAATCGTATGAAACCTGAGAACCATTCTAGTGAATAACTCTGTCATAACTTGTCTTGTGAAATAAATATTAAATACCCTCAAAGATGCTACTTTTAAATCTTGCTAGTTAAAAACATCAGAAGTTAAAATTTTAGTCTCAAAATCAAGTAAGTAAAAAAGTGTAAGATAAGGCTACTTAAATTCTATGTGTGTGCATTAGAACTTATATTACGAGAGTATCCCACCTGAGTGTGAGGGGGCATGGAATCAGGGCTTTGGCCTTCTATTCATCCAGTTTTCCTTCACTCAGGAGAAACAAAATCCAAACCCTAAACTACTTCAAAAAATGTCTAAGAAATTTATTTTAAATGAAATTATTGTTTTAGCCTGGGTTGCTTTCAAATCCAAATTCTCATGCTACATTTCCAAGGAGATAAAATTTCTCCCCAGTTTGAAAGAAATTTTCCCTTATTTGGAAGACATTGCATTCTGAAGCAAGGGCATTTCTTTAACTAATTCTTTTAACAGAAATAAAAGTCAGCATTAATCTGCATCTGTAATTCAACTATTTTTCTAGGAATTTCTCAAAAAAACATGCATTTAAGAGTTGAAGGAAAATACACCTGAGTAAAACAGATTTTTGTGCAAGCATATTTCTGAATTTGTCAGCATTTTTGTTTATTTAAGAAAGCAAAAAGGAAAATTAATTGGAAGACCACTACAAAATAATTCAAACATCTCCACATAAGTACAATTACAGCACCAACATGGTAGGGCTATGCTATTGCTAATGCAGTAAACAAAGCAGGCTATTGCAGTAAATCCAAAATTATTAGATTTAAACTCATGACAGTGGAAATTCATTTTAGACCTACTGGATTGTATTAGATACATATTTTAAGCCTCTTAAATGCTTATACATTAGAGGTATAGGGAATATCTTCATTTAGAGGAAGGACTGCAGAAAAAAACATACCTTGTAAACAACATTCTTAGAGCGATTTATGTGTGTCATTTTACAGAAAAAAAGAAATATTAAAGATTATAGGCATTTATTTCCACAGAATAAAATCCTGAACAAGACTGGCGTTGTACAAGTTTCCTTAGAATGGGTTTAAAAAGATCCCATGTCATACAAGTAGAGGGGAATTCACTGGTCACTCCACATTAGTGCCAGCAAAGTTTTAAAAAACATCCCATTACCAAACATCCCATGTCTGTTATTTTTAGAGAATTCTTTATATAGTATTTGTAGGATTGTTTATATCAGATTTTCATGACAGTAACAATCTACCTATGCAAGTCTTCTTGAAAGAGAAAGTCACAACATATTTAAAACGTTTAAAACCAAATATTTTTCTATCTACATAAATCATCTATAATAGACTCAATACACCATGCTGCATCTTCCCAGAAATCATGTACACCATTTCTTAAAACAAAGTAGCTACTCTCTTCCTTTCTCTTCTTGCAAGTGATGTAAGTTAAACCCCTCCTTTAACTGGAAAAATGATGTAGTGCCCAACTGGAGCCACACTTTTAAATTGCTACCTCTACAGAAAGCTTCATAGTTAAAGGCAAAAAGCAAACGTTGTCTCAGTAGGTCATCACTGTTGGGGTTCCCATGAGGAAGTCCAAGGGCAAGGGAGAATAGCCTGGAGTAGGGTGGTAGTGCAGTAGGCATATTAAAATATGTCTCTGTTAATGGGTCAAATAATGACAGGTTTGCAAAACGCAAGATATCTAACAAAATTCAAACTTGTTCAGGCAGCTCTGACAATCGCATCTTCCTTATGCTTTTTCAATGCCTACAGCAAGGGGATTTCCATTCATAAAAGAGCAATTTACAGCTAAGAAACCAGGACTTTTTCCTGAAGAAGGATTGCATCTACAAAAGAAAAAAAATGCAATGGTTGAAACTATTGAAGATAACATTTACTTTTACATCAAAAACATGTTTAGGTTTTGTCTTTGTGGGCTTTTAACAGATAATATAGAAATTTTATAAGATGAGAGAATTTTTTTAATGGAACAGCCACTTCACTGTTTGTTAAGCCATATTGCCTTACCTTTTCAGCACACTACTGATAAAAAAAAAATTTAGAAGTGATTTATATTAGCTGAAAATATTTATTATTCTTTTGAGCCATCTAGCTAAGGCATTTACAGGAAATAGAGTATAAAATCCCAATTTTATTCTTTCTTTAAACAGAAGTTCTAAATTCAATATGTATCATGGCTTGATGCGGAAAAAAAATATTTTTCACACATTTTTTGTTCTCTTTAATTCTTTGTTGCCTGGTTTAGACATATGACGTAAATTTGGACACATGCAGCTGCGCGCACGTGTTTAGAAATTCGCACTTAAATGCATGATTGCCATATAACCATATGCAATACATTCATATATTTTTGACATGCTCCCAAGCAGTTGATTTTGTGTATTTATGTAGTAGATAGAGTATTTGTTTGCATTTTGCTTTCCATTAAACAAAGTCTCTATGGCTTTGTCAAACTGCTGTTAAAGGATAACATGTAAATACATCTTAAAACCACATATTCAAATGGCCATGTGCAAATGTGGCCTTCTAGTAAAAAATGTGGAATTCATGTGCCTCATTATATACATACATGTTATAGCAAAAAAAAGTTAATAAAACATGTACAGCCCCTACTTCTTTAGTTATTACCATAACATCATTCCTATTTTCACAAAACTAAAAAAAAAAAAAAGGTTTTGCTTTCCTTGTTACATAGAAATGTTTGATGTCTGATGACATTTTTCAATCAAAGTCTCAAGCGAAACCATGTGGACTGAATATGAGTGGTGTAAGGACGGTTGAAACAGCTGAACAGGTGATAGTATAGCCTGCTCCCCTACACAGAAGGATATTTAACTAAACAAGTCACTAACCTCAATGATTACCAACACTTTAAAAAATAAAAAGAGTGAAAAAAAAGAGTGAAAGAGCAAGAGAGCGAAAGAGAAGGAAGAGAAGAGAAGAAAGAGAAAGAAGAGAAGAATGAGAAGGAAGAAAGAGAAAGAAAGAAAAAGAAAGAAAGAAAGAAAGAAAGAAAGAAAGAAAGAAAGAAAGAAAGAAAGAAAGAAAGAAAGAAAGAAAGAAAGAAAGAAAGAAAGAAAGAAAGAAAGAAAGAAAGAAAGAAAGAAAGAAAGAAAGAAAGAAAGAAAGAAAGAAAGAAAGAAAGAAAGAAAGAAAGAAAAAGAAAGAAAGAAAAGGAAAAAGAAAGAAAGTCAACTGAAGAGTGAAAAAGTTTCTGAAATTAAGTTTAACATCCAGACACACTGAGGTGTTTAAATGTATGCATATAAGTGTATGATCCATATACGTCCCTGCCTCCATCTATGTACAATATGTACAAATTTTATTTTTTCTGTCTTGACTCAGCTCTGTCTGGAGCCTTGCAGTTTCTGTTCAAGGGGAGTATAAGTGAAGATCTTTAAAGAGGTATACATTTTACTCTTGTGTGGTTGGCTTGCAACCTCTGTTCTGATCCTCCCTTCTATAAACAATCCCCTCATGATGATCTGTTTGTCCTCTTCCATGTGTGGATATCCAGCTCTTCCAAAGGAGAAGAGGAGCAGCATAGGTATATCCTCTGGTAAAGACCTTTTGACAGGGAGTTGATTAGTATTCTAAAACTTCCTTTTCAGCTGTAAAAGCCAAAGAACAATTTGCCTTATTTCTCTTGAAATATCTAAATAAAATGAAACATGAACTACTTCCTTTATGTATCCACGTCCAGATTAAAAAAAAAAAAATCCCTTCTATTTCCTTAAAAAGTCTTGTTTAAAAAAATATTACTGTCACTATGTAACCTAACATTTCTCTGTTTTCAGGTCTGGTGTTTAGGAAGAGAAACCAGTAGGACTTTGTCCTCCCCTCCTCTCATGGTCATGAGCACAAAATTCCTCTTGCATTTTACCTGTATATGTTGCCGTCATGTTAGCCAGCATACCCTGAGTGCTTTGCCATTTAAAGTGAAACTAAAGTGATAAAATCTCATTTTTGCTATTTTTCCTTTTATATCCCCACACACTGCTATTTATCCTAAACTCTTGAATTATCTAGAGTGACATTCATCTTGCAAGTGGGAAAAAAATAAATTAAATGTATTTCTTCAGGGGAAGAACACCTGAAGAACTTCACTTCTTCAGTAGTTGAAGCCATAAGACTGTGTTCAGCTCTTGATATTTGTCTACATATATAATTTTGAACACTTTTTAATTGTAAATTTAACTCTGCATTTCTTGGATAGACTGTTAATTTTGGATAGACAGGTCATAGCTTTTTTGGATAGACATTTCATAGCTTCTAGCGTTTTTCCTACATTATTATATGTACTCTCAATCTACTTTTAAGACAAAAGTCAGCAAACAACAACATGTTTTAGTTTGTCTGTGATATTTCTCCTAGGCAAAAAATGCCAGATTGAAAGTCCAGTGAAAAGAGTCAAGAAAAAAGTAGATTACAGAGCTAAAACAAATGCTTACCCCACTTCAGCTTGACCCAGTGGGCATCTTTTCACCCTCATCAATGTGAATGCCTAGTGAAAATCTCTCTTTTCTTGTGAAGAAACAATACCAGGTATTGATAACATTTATTAATTTTCATCCAACAGCCAGTTTATTCTCTGCTTTTCTGCCACCTAAGACAATATATTCTTTCAAAATTAAAATGTAGCAGGATATTTGAAGTTTTTAACCACTTCTCAAATGCAAGACGTACAAAGACCAAATGCAAATTGTCTATTTCCTGTCACTCAAGTGGCCCACTGTGGAAGTGACATTTTGATTCTGCCAATTAAAATAAATAAATAAATAAATAAATAAATAAATAAATAAATAAATAAATAAAATGTGGAAAGAAAGCAAATTGATGAATGAAGTGTCTCCGATTAGTAGTGGTGCTGGCAGGGTGACATTCCATTGTCCCACCAGATGGGACATCCACATGCAGTCATGCGCAGGGAGTCACAGAGGGACAGGATCCACAGCAGCTCAGCCCCTCGTGCCCTGCCCTGACTCCAGGCATCCCTCTCCCTGACCCCTTTGCCAGTCCCACATCAAAAAGCGTCCCCGTGTGCAGGGTGCAGGGGCTGGCTCTGGTGATGCCGCTTGGGCTGGGTGACAGCCCGTCCTCCGCAGACACCGCTGTCAGAGAATCACACACTTCCACATGTACAGGCGAAATTAACTTCTGTTAGTCTGACATTTTCTGCAATCAATACTCACAGGGTCCTTGTCTCTGGGATCAAAATTCATAAATCAAAAGCAGAAAGCATGAAATAAGGTATTTGATAAATCCATTAAGTGAAGTGGAAGTGTACTTCTGTCACACTGTTTAAAGACTACAGTAGTGCTGGCTAAAGGGGGGGAAATCTAACAAACACATTAAGTGAAGTGCTCGCTTATGTTTGTTTGAATATATGGCTCAATTTCACTTGCTGAAGGACTTTATGCCTGGGCAGCAGACAAGCTGGTTTCCCTGGACTCCACGCTGCACAGACTGCTTTCAGAAAGCAGAAAACCACCAACTAAACCACAATTTTCTTGTGGACAATCCTCTCCTCCCACTCCAAAACAATCCAAGTTAAACATAAATCTGCAATGCAAAATGTAATACCACTTCAAACCATTCCTAATTCACTAAAGCTGCATGAGCTTAATGTGTGAGGCATTGTCTTTAAGGGTTAGAGGGAAGTCCAAGATACAGATAAGGACCAAGAGAACTTTTGTTGCATCTTTCACTCCAAGTATCCAAGTGACTCCTAAAGCCCCAAGGACTACCTGCCAGTACCATTTGGCATCTAGGAATTTTCTTTTTGAATAGAGGGCCAAATCCACACCTGGTGTCATCTGATGAGGGTCTCTTCAAGTGACAGAAGTTCTCCAGAAGCTAAAAACACATCCCACGGTTTGCATGCTCTTAAAATTTACTATAGAAATATATATCTGTATTTTTCAGCTATGATTCATGATGTGGAAGAGGTCTACATTTGAACACAAATAGAAATATTTTAACATAACTACTTTTTAAGGAATATCATAACTGTGTTTGCTGTGATTGAAAACTGCAATGTCTGCTTGATACACAAACCCTCCTAATGGCCAAACTCTGTGTCTGTAATGTAATATAAAAGGTAGCAGTAGACAAATTACTTTCATTAGACCATTTCTTTATATCACTTCAAATACCATGGCAATACACTTTCCATCTTTCATACTGTAAAATGAAGACAAAAGAGCTGCTTTTCTGTATGACAGAATCTTCTTCAACAAGAACCACATCCAAGTATAACTGCATATTATCAACAAAGCTCCTATTTTATAGTTTCTGAAATCAGTAGAACAATATTTTCAGTGCATCTCATTCTATATTTGGTGACTACCTATCAATGAATAGTTTGATTTTGCTTTTCTCTAATTGCAAGCTATCCAATAATTAGAGCAGGTTTTTTTTCTATACAGATCTTTTGTCTTCTAAGTCTGTCAATAACTGTGATTTTCTAAGAGTCTGAATCTACTCTAATAGACCTATGAGAATGACTTTTTTTGCTGTTATGTACATTCAATAAAGTTTTCCCCTATCACTTAAAGGATTCTATTACTCTCTTTTCTGCCCTGAATAATACATCTCCCCTTGAGGAAACTCATGTTAACAGTATAGAAGTCTGCATTTACTTTTAGATAATAAAATTATTGGGCATGCCTGGTTTACCTGACTATTTACAGTTATAGCACCACCCTTATCATAGAATCATTCTAAAACTAAAATGTTCTCAGTATATTGGCCTCTGATATTTACTACTCTACAAAACATCTACATGTGGGTTTTTTCATCATTCAGGGAGTCCTAGCTGAAAATCTTTTGGGAGAAAAGTCTTTTGGGTTTTGGTTACAATCAACATTTACCCTATTTCTCAATTTTTTTTTTTTTCATGAACCCTGGGAATCCTGCCTCTGTGTCTTTCCATGGTGGGAGCTGAGAAGCCCCAGCAGCTACTCATCCATTGTGGCTTCCCAAGCAATGAGATCCCCACTCCTTCCCAGAGTCAATCTGATTCTTAGTCTGTCTGGCTGACAGGTGATTGGCAGGGTGAGCATCCTGGGAAGCTGAAGAGGCAGACAGTCTATCCACTGATAGAAAACCAGCCAGCCAAATGCCATTTTTATCTTCCCCAAAATTGTCCTGTCAGAAATATGTGGCTCTTTTTTTTTTTTTCTTTTCCTGCATGAAGGAAATTTGTTTTCTGCTCAGTTCTTTTCAGGGGTTGTTACCAAAGAAGGAACCCACTATTACTGAGAGAGCTTTCACTCACTTGAACACAAAATTCAGTGAGTTCACTCACAGCAGAATACCAAGCAGATTACCTTGCTTAGGACAGTCAGTGTAGGTGGGAACTTACAACGTTTTCAGATCTCAGTCCAGGACTATTAATTGATCCACACCTCTCCAGAAGGGAAAATACCTCATTAAAAATAGGGTAGAAAGGAGAAACCATTTATGTCTCATTCTTTTTCTGCTCTCCCTGCTGCAAAGCTGACTTCTCAATTTCCCAGTCAAACAAATCTGAGAAAAATTCCTTCCCTTTGCTTATCTACCCCATTGACATACAAGATATTTTAGTCTAGGGAACATGATGCTTCTGTGCATAGTTAATTCTCATAATATCTTCATATCTCTATCTCTGCAGAGCCACTTGAGAGAGTGTATGTACTCGGAAGCAATCACACTACCTGGCAAGCTGCTAACAAGTGCATGTGTTCCAACACTTTTCAAGATATATGTAAAGATACAGCATGGTTTTAATTTTTACCAGAACTGCATCTTTCCAGTGTTTTTTTAGTCCTATGTAAAGCAGGGTGGTCTGTAAATTTTGAGACCATTTCCTGTAGAAAAGGAGATGTGATTTCTGTTGATGTTATCCAGTACAACATGGTAACATTATTTAGGAATTGTGTAGTAAACCAGAAATCTTCCAGTAGAAATGTGCACTGGCCAGCAATGTTGTGACTTGAAGAAGCATATTTTGTTTTGGAATTTAAGAGCTATTAAAATATTTATAAATGCATCTCATAAACTGAATTAGGTTTTTTAATATGCTTTTGATGCCTAATGAAGAATTTTAGCTGTTATATAAATAGACAACAAGAAGTCAAGTACTTACAAGTCTTTTGAGATTTATTCAATAAAACAGTGAATTCCTACCACAAGAAATATTACTTCAAAGATCTTGCACTATGGAAATATGACAAATGAAAAAGTTAAGCTTCTCAATGTCCCAGGAAAAGGATCTTTTCCATTTCATTCAAAAAAAAAAAAAAACAAAAAAAACAAAAAAAAAAAAAACCAAACTATAATAGCATGACAAGTGGAATGCAAATAATTTATTTTTTCTTTAGGGAAACCAAATAAAATTACACTGATAAACCTAGTATCAAGCTGTTATTACAAATAGCTTGGGGTTTTTCTGTTCTTTTTGAGAAAAAATATTCTGCTACCTCTTTGATTCTAGTAATGAATACTACTTCCTTCTAGTAAACTTTTTTTACTCTTCAAAAGGGAAAGCCCTTTTTTTATTTGAGGGGAGGTCTAATAGTATTTGTTGATTATAAATACAGAACAAAACCTTATATACAGTTATGGAATAGTTTGGTTTGGAAGGGGCTTTTATAGGTCTCTTACCTCTTACAGTGAGCAGAGACATTTTCATATAAACAGTTTAAGTACTAAATCTTTTTAAATTGTAAAAATTGTATATTAATAAATATTTTTCACCAGCACTAAACACATGCATCCTGCACAGTCTTCTCTGCAGTCCCAAGAAAAATCCATTTGACAGCAGCAATCATTAACATCAAAACATCTTCTACTTTGCTTGTATTTTCTTATATGGATTTCTCTATTACATTGAAAATAAAAGACAAGGTAGATGCTTACAGTCTATGTAAATGCTGAGACCATTTTAAAAATTAGGAGGGAAGGAGAAGTGTCTTGTTGCAAACACAAGTGCAGAAGAGCTCCATTAGTCAGAGCATTTGTCCCTGAAGAGCAACAAGGAGATTAATTAGGTAATAAGAAGATTCATGATGAAAGTGTGTACCTCCATGTGATGCAGAGGGAGTTTCTCCTTGGTTCTGGAAGCTCAGAGACAAGACTCTTTTCTTCCTCTCTGTTCTAGGCCCCTTTAATTAAAATTCCTAGAAAAGACAATGGTGTAGGATTTTTATTTGGGATTTTTTATGTGTCTGCTGCTAGAAAGCAAGTAAGTTCATCTGGTGTCCACCCATATTTCTAAAAATCTTTCCATTTTCCTTTTCTGCTTCTCCAAACATGCTTTTTCAAGCAGCTTTATGCCTCCATCATGAAGGAGAGAGGATCCATGTTTCTGTTATAGCTCCTGTCATGTTTCCTGAGCTTTTCCTCAAATAGTCTTGTCTTGATTACTGTGCTCCCAGCCAGACTAGATGAAGAGAACCAACATATACGAAAATAACTACCCTCTCTGAAAAGTGTTATAGTTTACCAGTTTTAACTGTGCCTTATAACTTTCCTAAAATTTAAATGTAATGTGCTGGTTCTCACTTGACAAGAAGTATGAGAAGCTATGAAAGTAGTCTTTCATTTGTATTTCACTGGACATAGCTGTTCTAAAAACACATGCACAGACCAATTTTTTCTTTGCTATTCTTTTGTTTTCTGCCATGAAACAAAGGAATAATGGTGAACCATTATTTCAGCATCTCTAGTATTCCCAAGCCAAAGTGCAGGGGTGAAATAGAGATATCCTAGTCACTTAGGGCAAGGCTGCTTTGTTTTCTTGTAAGTCATGCTTCATTATGACTTTTGAATTGCCTAAGGTTCCACAAAGTATACTAATTTAATATCTTGAGGCTGTGCCAGTCACCTCAGTGTCCACAGTATGGCAAAAAAGACAGCCTTTTT
>VXAC01008210.1:406393-435365 GCA_013399225.1 Rhipidura dahli | reverse complement strand
AAAAAAAAAAAAAAACACCAAAAAACCAACAAAAAAAACAAAACAAAAAAAAACCCCAAAAGCCACCCAGTGTTTTATGCTTTCCAGTTTCCTAATTCAGTTCCCTAAACTGTGATTAGAATTTTACTCACAAAAAAAGAGACTGTGGGAAGCAGCCCAATGCAGAAACAAGTATTGGGTGCAAAGAGAGGAGGAAACCCTCCTGTTGGCAGAGCTTCTGCCTATGCCAGCTAAAAGTAACCACAAAACTTGTTGGTGCTTAAAAAAATCATAATTAGAGGCTAGTCCTGCTCTTGACACTAATCCTGAGCCTGTCTTTACAGCCACATGTTGCTCTGCAATTGCTATGGAGTCTTTCCTTCCAAGGGTGCTGCTTTCTCTCACCCGGAGACACGCTGCACAATCAGGCAGTTTCAAAATAAAAAATCAACCCAGATCAAGTGCATCTAATCCTTATAAGGCCTTGCTGCATGCTAACTGAAGTTAGGATTTTGGAAATAAATGGGAATAAAACTGCAAGAGAATCATTTAATTCACTTATTGATGCCTACAAGGTAAAGTGCACTTTTCTCACCATGCTTATCTTGATAACTATATGCTGACTTAATTTTTCTTCCTTTAGGTAGTCTAATGTTTTAAAGGCTTTTTCCAATTTGTGATTGTATATTTATTTCAGCTGATACCCTATGAACCACCTGAGCGCATTTAAATGCCATCTACCACATAACAAACACTGATTTCCTGCTAGGAGATGAGGGAGCTGCAGCAGTTACACTGTGTTATTGTACCACAGTGGCAGGCTGCCAATATGTTCATTCACATTTGTAAATTCTGCCTCTTCTGTAAAAGAATAACAATCATGTGTTATTAGAAGTGAATACTTTGGTAAAATCTCAAATATTTATCCAAGACAGTTGTATCATCTTCCTTGAAATTCTGTGATGGAACATTCCTCTGTTACACAAACAGTGACAAAATAGACACAAAATAAATACCTGATTATACATTTACTTGTAATGGGTCTTTTTCCGTGTCAGGGAAACAATTTACTGTTTAAAAAAAAAAAAAAAGCAAGCCCTAAATGCTGTGTGGTACTTCACAGAGTTTTTGCATGTTTGGAGGACTGTTCTACTTAAATAACATCATTTTCATGGAAACAGAGAACAAGTTCATCAAAATAGCAAATCTTCCTTTGAGCCAAGACCTGGGAGATTCTTTTAATAAAGTGACAACTTTCAGTTTCCGTGTAGACCTGCAACGATGCAATTGCCTAGAAAGGCTGCTATTGTTACAGCCACTGTGTAGATAATGAATGAGTGCGACACAAGATACTAGTGAAGTGGAAAACAAGGGATTGTTGGCACAAGCCCCATGTTCTCTTTACAGGACAATTAGAGACACTCGGCGTTGTCAAAACACTTTTCAAGATTTAGTCACAAGTTGGAGGCAATCTAACTGTGATTGCTATTGGCAAAAGGTGAACTTGATTTTCTAAAAGTGTGCGAGTGTTTTAGCATAATTAGTTTAAAATGTTATCTGTATTTATTAGAATTTCATGACAAATAGAGATAACAAATTAAATGCAAATAAGTTCTCTATCTGTGTCATTTCAAAGTTTTCCTTTTCTATACAGTGGAATTTAGACTGATTCTGCATATAATGGGCTGCTTGTAGTGAAAAAAAAGGGACTACATGCTTGGGCAGTGCTCCCTGGCTCTTGCTCCACCATATCTCAGCATCTGGTGTGCATGCCAACTCATCATCTATCATTGACATCTCTCTTTTAAACAAGCTGAGGTAAAATACAGCAAGCAGTGTGCATACAGTTCTGAAGCACAAATTGTTTGTACAATTATCTCTTATTGTTATGCACCCAATTTTATTAATTTTAATTGGTTTGTACCTCCTCTGAGCAAGCCTAGAAAACCACATCCCTTGTTCAAACTCCTGCTATTTTTTTTCTCTACTGTAAGATCTGTGCCTTTAACACATGCTGCTTTTATTATAAACCTAATCCTAAGGCTAAGAACAATTTGCTTTTCTAAAAGACAGCTTTGTTTATCAGTCAGGAGCTATCTGAGCATCTAAGAACCGTGCTGCATTTCTTAGTCTTGAGAGTGTGGCTGCAAGGGTACTTTAAATCAGGATCTTCAGCTGGCAGTGGCAGCCGATCATCTCAGTGGCAACTGGCAGGGATCTTGTTTAAGGGTGACTCTGGAGCACAGTGTGCCTGCTGCCCCTGCACCCATTTGCTTTCTGCAGGGTAAGCTTGCCACCATATGGAAACCACATGGATTACTTAGTGGAGGTCAGGCTGACACTGATAGCGTAACTAGATTTTCTGTCTCAACTGTATGAAGTTTGATGGAAACAAAAATGCATAGTACAACTGCAGGAGAGGAAATGCAGCTCTTTGTGAACCCTCTTTTGTACTTTAATACCAGTCTGAGCCATCTATTCTAGGCTGGGTCCTGAATGGATATTAGCTAAGCATTTTCATGTTAACGACAACCGATTAGTGGTTTCAGTGAGTGCAAATGTTGAAAACATCATATGTGGATACATATTTGGTGATTGGCTTTCCATTTTTTGCCCTGCTTGCACTAAAAAGACAGATCAGACTCCAAATCTAGTGATATTGCTTAAACAGCTCCATTTTATATAAAGGACTAACACTAGATTTACAGAGGGGTAATCTAGTCCTAACTTTCTCTAGAGTGCTAAATATTTTCCACACAAACAATTTAAGAAGATATTTGGCATTTGGAATCCAAATATATTACTTGTAAGGGCATGACACAAGAATTACAATCACAATTAATGGTGTGTCAATACTTTTTAAGGAAAAATATTGATGTCCAATGGGTAATCAGGCATTTACTGGATACTATGATCATCTTTCAATGAATGCCATCCATCTAAACTGGGCACTCAAATTACACTGAAATTTTGGACATTAAAGTATGAGAAAAAATGTGGAGTAGAACTGAACTAGACTATAAAGAGTAGGCAAATTACTATATCTTGCACATAACACCTTTGGGACATATTCTCATTGTTAATAAAAATGGCAAAAATATTTCTGAGTTTTCAGATGAGTTGAAATGAGGTGATATGTCTTACTCCTTTTTTCTTCCTCATAATTTTCCCAAAGGAAAAAAAAAATTTCAGTAGTCTATTTTCCTCATTATATAACAACATGCAAAATATACCTATGTTTTCACATATAGGATAAACATGTAGACATTTTTAGCATTCTCCAGTATGATTTCAAAGATGTTTTTACTATGACATTTTCCTANGAAGAAGAAGAAGAAGAAGAAAGGTAGCTAATAAAAAGAGAGTAAGGAATAAAAGGAAACAAGTGATATACAATACAACTGCTTCACCACCCACTGACTGATGCCCAGCCCATCTCCCAGCAGCGATCAGTCCCTCCCAGCCAATTTCCCCCCAGTTTGTGTGCTGGGCATGACTTTCTGTGGTCCGGAATATCCCTTTGACCAGTTTGGGTCAGCTGTCCTGGCCATGCTCCATCCCAGGTCCTTCTGCAGCTCCTCACTGGTAGAGCATGGGAACCTTCTCCAAACTTGCCTGTGATTTAGGTGTATTTTTACCTGTAAGGCTTTTAAGTCGGTGAGTAAAACTGTTCCTCCCAAAAAACAACAAACAGTGTTAGCAGGTCTTGCCAACAGTCAGGCAATTCATAAAAGAAGCTCTTCCATGTACCAGTGGCAGAGGGTAAAAAGCACCAGGTATCCCCATACTCATAGACTGCTCTGTGTGTCAAGATACACAGGGCAAGGCTTCACACACTAAAGGCTTCATTCACAGAGCATCATTCTGGATTCCTGATGTCCACTGTTTCTAATATTTTTTTTCTATTAATTCATGCACAGATATGTTTCAGTGCATGAAGGCTATCAGACTGCCATATCATTTTCTAAGAAATTGAGGAAATACTATGATTATCAAATTGAAGATGAAAATGGAGTTAGTGAAAGGTATGGTTATAATACAGTCATATTAAACTCTTGGTGACATCCATTTTTAAAATAATGAAGATGGTGAAAAGACTTCTGAAAAGTTTGCCATTTCCATGTTTTTTTTCAAATGAAACATTGAATATAAATTATTTAATTATATATTGTTTTCTTCTAAAACCATCAGACGACTACCACATATTTTTCAGTTAGATTTTTAAAAACAATTTTCACCTTGGTCTAAAGACATTTCATGTAAAAATATCTGAAAATATCTTTCAAGCACAGAAAGAAAGGAAACATCCTGACAATTTATAAAATTCTTTTTTTCCACTCCCATCACTGAAAAAAACTCAAACAAAACCTTTTATTCATTCCCTGAAAGATTTTTCATTAAAATAGATTTTTGCCTGGAAGGGACAAGTAATGTTTCTCAATTTTAATATGTTAATTAATTGCCAGATTATCATTTCTATGGAATCGAATTTGAATTCCATATTAATATTTAATGAATTAACTACGACCAATTTAATTGTAATGAACACCAACACATTTAATGATGATTGGTTGCTTATTTTTTAAAAATGCATAATAAATATTCTCATTTTCTGAGGATTGGTGTTGACACTTTCATTTTGTTTTATTTGTGTATCAGCTGCAAAAGCACCTTGAGGTATATTTCTCACCTCACCTCATTGACAGTGGCTGCTCTTTGGAAAGGCTGAAAAATTTTCACTGTGTTTTTAAGCATTGTATGATTTTGAACCTCAGCTTAGTTTTAAAACTTGTCTAACTTCACCAACATTAGTACTACTTTCCCAGATTTGAATTTCCATGAAAGAAACAAAAACCTTTCCTGTGGAAAAGAAATTAACTAAAACTTTTCCTTTTCTGGGGGAGAGAAGTAGAGGGAAGGACAAAGCTGGGCTAACAAAACCAAACAATAATGTTAGAAAATAATTTCAGGAACTAAAATCTTGTAGAGTCTCAATGCTAAGAGAGGATCTGTAACTCTTCTGCATACAACTTGCCTTCTTTACACATTTTGCCACTATGTTTTTATCTCCAGCTTGCAGCTGAATCTGCAGCACTGACCATCAGTACAGGCTTTTTCACATTATGTCACCACTTCTCAGAGCAGCACTACTCAGTTCAGTGTCCTAAATGCAGCTCAAAGGAAAGGGAGAAAACTGAACCAAATCAAACAGATCACACACATAATCCAAGTGAGCTGTGGTAAAAGATCACTCTTCTAGCAACAGCAGCAAAGTGTAGGGACAAAATCTTGCTAGGAATCACCCAGTGCTACTGAATCTGTGTGCCCATAATCTCACTGACTGAAGGGCTTACTCTTTCTAGAGGGGGATACTGGCTCTCTTTTCAGTCTCAAAAATCTCAGCTTGAAAATGACTCTGGGTGCTCACATCCCATCATCCCATCATTACCTCTCTGCTGGTAGTGTCTTTCGTGGCCCCTTGGATTTGCCTGTGGTTGTTGATTCTTCTCACTGAAGGCTGCAAAAGAAAATAAATCTACACCCTTCTCATGTCTATAATCTCAATCTTTCCTTCAAAAGGTGAGAACCAATAAGGTTCCTTGGAAAGACAAACTCTGAAAGGGCTATTCAAATACTCTGCCATGGGTAAGATATCCTTCCAAAAACACACTAAAATATTCTGCTTTCTTGGCCTAATCTTTACTTCTCAAAACTTCTCTGAGGAAAAAAAAAAGTGTTATGAATCATTACTTATTGATTGCCTTAAGTGCCCTTCTTAGAGTCTGATAGCATAGTGTGATCATATCTGCTCACAAAAAGTAGTGTAAGGAGATGCCTACCTCAAAACCTATCTTTATTATTTATGCAATTAAGTGTGTGCCTGAATAAAGCTCAGTGCATATGAGCAGTAATATTACACCATCCTGACGTGGGTTTCACTGCTGTATAAATGAAACCCATATTAAATTTACAAAGGTTACAAAACCATTAGCACTGATGGCTTTTAAGGAGTAAGCGTTCACCATGACTCACACTTTGTTCATTTGTGCCATTTGGAAATTAAGTATTCTTAATTGCTGTAATGCACCGCAAGTTCCAACGCTTCTCAGCGACTGAGGCACGTAATTCCCCTGTAATTTGAGTAAAGTATTCTAATTGATTAATTGAGTTTTCTTGTAAGATTGTGCCAGAGTTTTGGATGCAAGAAGGTTATACTTGTTCTATGTAACATGAAAATGCTTGAACCTGCAATATAAAGTAATGTTATAGGTGCTGAGTGAAAGTACACAGCAATACAGTCTAAATGAGATGACCATTTTTGCTGGCAACAAGTGTGTAGTACTTTACATCAAACATGCACTATGGGAGGTGAGAAGAGATAAAAGCTTTTTTTTTAATGCCATTTAACATTTGCTGTCAACCTTGTGCCTTGTGTTGCCTGTCATTTATACAATCAATTTTTGTTTTGTTTTTGTTTTACTTGGTGTAATGCTTCTCACTGCACAAAAACAAGGAGCAAGAAAATCCTGACATAAACAAACAGAAAAAATGTTATGGAGATTCATCATTGTTAGGTAGGCTTCAAAAATGGGGGGAAAAAGAGAGAGAGAAAGGTCCTTTCCATCCCAAGCCATTATAGGTTTCTGTGAAAGAAAGGAGAAAGTAAAAGAGCCAAAAAAAGAATAAAACAACCCCCCTCCTCCCCAAACTACAGTTTATTTTTTGCACTAGAAAAGTACTCCTTAACAACCAAGTTAGCAAAGCAAAATACTTGCAAATCCATACTGTCACCAGTTGTTTGAACTGGCCCAAACTCAAACCAGATACAGGATCACCCCTCGAGTTCCCTTACTATTACAGAGAGCCATTAAAGCTGATTGTCCTCCAGGCTTCAGAAGATAGAAGCTAAAATACACACAGGGACTCTGGAAATAATTTCATACAACTAAATAAATCACAGTGAATATCAAGTTATTTTGACAGGATTTTTCTTACTTTTTTGCCATTCTTTGAATGAATGCCAATTTTGCCATTCTTACTAAAAAATGGTTGAATTGCTATTGAATTTTGAGGTAAAGGGAGTGTTCATATTTCCACCTTGTCAGAGGCTATTATCTACTTTACATTAGATAAATAGTAAAATTTCATGTAAAATATAAAGCTTTGACCAAAGCTTTCAAAGATATGGCAATCAATATAATAACTTCATATTTTGTCTGCGTTTTAGCTGAAATGTGACTTCAACTGTAAATAAAAATTTGCTTTGACATCATTTGCTGCCTTTTCTCACATTTAAGAAACTGGTCTGCAGCTTCCTCCGGGTTGTTGCGCAAATCCAATCTTAAGCAAATTGCAGAGGTCTAGAAGGATTTCAGGAAACATCTTCTCTCCTCCATTCCCCTTCCCATTCATTGCTTTCCTTTCCTAAGTGTTTTATTTCCTCAGAACCATGCTGAAAACATTTGTTTAAAAAGAAAATAATCCCTCTTTTAGTGTAGGGATGTTGATTTGTTGCTTTCCACAGCTTTTGAGGGCACAGAGTTTGCAGAGAACTAGGTTCAATATTTATTTGCACATTCTGCTGAAATGCACTCCAGTTACTCACAGACTAGAAGAAGGACAAGCCTTTTCCCTTTTCCACCTCCTCACAAGTCTGGGTCTCTGAGAAGCATCTCATTGCCCTCCCTTCACTATTTCAGCCAGGGAGGTGGTTGAGACACCTGCAAAGGTCTCCCTACTCACTCATTTTGCATAACAACTGTGCTTTAAACCTACTTGAAGCAGCATTATAAAACGACAGGACTGTCTGCCAAGACCAACATTTGCCTGGTAAGGTGTTTATTTGACTCTTCACTATATATTTTTAAAACCCTGGCGGTTTAAAGGGTTTTGTTTTTGTTTTCAGGTTGGGTTTTTTTCTGAAGCACACAGAACACATTTCTCTGACTCATGACAGAATTTGATGAAGTTTATTGCAGAATTCCAGGTTGGGCTTCTGCTGTATGAGCCTGGAAAAGCCCCAGTTTGAGCTAAGAGATCTGTTGAATTACAGGTGTGCATCTGATGCTTTGTTGAAAATGTTTAATTCTTTTTTCTTCCACTTCCTTTCTCTGCCTCCCTTTTGTTGCTTGATTATTTTGTATCATTTCTGAAAAAAAATGCATGCTTCCCTTTCTTCACATGGAGTTTATTCCTAACAACGCCTGCCTCTCTGTCACACCAGCTCACAATTTGTATCACCCAATACACGAAGGGCCACAATTCATTTCAGTCATGGTTCAAAGCTATCCTGAAATAATCACAAAGTGACACTGTGAAATTACTGTAAAAAATTGTGTGGCGGTGTCATGACATTTTATAATTGAGACCTCTAGTACTCATAGCTCTATCAAAGCCCATAAGGAGGAGGGGAAAAAATTGTGTTTTGACAGACATAGCAGCTTGAGATGTGCAAGCAAGATTGTATAAAGTCAGCCATGTAGAAAGTTATCGGATGTTCCAGTTTGTGCCCCCATGAAATTGGCACAAATCATCTGGATTTGACTTCAGGAAGGTGGTTAGGAGTAACATGAGAGAGTAAACGAGAAGGTAATGGCCACTCAATGACTTAACCTGTGTCACAGGGCAACTAATGTGTCAGCAAAGAATCAAATAAAGATGAATGAGCTTATCAGAGGACCATGCACTGCCTCATTGGGTCCAATTTAATTAAACAAAGGAACTGTTCATATAGAAAGATTAATAGAGCAACCATATACAGTAACTGTTATAAAAGTATATCAGAGAAACACATACACAGGCAGCTGCTATGCAATATTTTCTCTCATAATATTGATGAAAATCATCAGGTGACCAGAATCATTTGACCAGCCATACACATCTTGTAAGTAAAGGTCTGAGCTTATGTGGAATTCACAACAGCTGAAGATGCTGCTTGCATGAACCAGCTAAATGGTGATAAATGGAAATTTGCCTATTCAATCTGCTCTGGAGCTCTCTCTGAATTTATGAAACAGGTTGCTCTCTTTGGGGAAGGATTCAAACATGCCTCCCAAAGGAAATGTTGCTATATGAAGTCACTTCCCTTTCATCAGAATACTTCTCTGGATAAGAAAAATATATTTGGTTTTGGTCACTGAGTAAGTACATTTAATTACACAGAAAAAAACAATTCTAATATCAAGAGAACTTGATATCCAGGAACAACCAGCCGAGCAAATAATTTACTAGTAAGAAAAGTAGAGTGGATAAGAGGAGGTTAAAAGGAATGAGATGCAGAATAAATCAAGTTTATTTAGAAAAACATAAAGTTAAGGTAGTAGTGTTACACGTTTGGGTTGTTAACGCCATTTCATGGTTAGGTACTTTCAGTTCGACAGCATCAGTTTTGTAGTCTGAACCCGCAATATGTCACTGCAAGGCAGCACAGTCCAGAACTACTCTCAGCCTTTCTTTGAATATCACAAGGTCTAGGGCAGCAGAGTATCTTTTATTTGAGAAGTAGAGCAGCAGAGGTATTACTCAACAGAGCTGTGCCATGTTTGGAGAGGAAATATGGAACTCTGTTGTAGTGTCTGTACAGTGGCAAAATTTCTCCATTGCAATTGTGAAATGACAGGAAGGAAAGTCCTTGCTTTGAGGTAGCAACAGGTCTCTATCTAGTATAAGTTCTGGACTTCTGTCTTAAAATTCTTCATTCTTGGCAGGAATTACTGATTTTAAGACAGGAGTTTGGACCCTCAAAACCAAAAGAGACAGGAAAAATGAAATCTTCAGGCAATTTTACTTGTGGTTCAAATTCTAACCTTTTTTTTTTTCTCCTACACCCCCCAGCCCATGCAAGAGTTGCAGTTTTTTACTGCTCTAAATAATAACAGCTGCAGCAGAAACTTGTATGTCTTTTTTTACTTAGCACAGAATGGGAGCTTTCAAGAGACAGTAATGTTTCATGAGTTTTTACCACCCTTTCCCCATCCTTTTCTTTAGACTGGGGCAATAGAAACACACTGTGTTTTAGCACAGCATTCCCAAAATTCTCTGAAATTTCATGTATTTTTCTTCCCCTCTTTCTAGGCATGCCCAGCTGTCTTGACCAAAAGTATGCATTTGCTACAAAAAATATCACAAATACACATCACTGAAAAGTTCCACATTAACTGCAAATCAGAAGAACCTAATAAAAGAGGAATAAAAGTTCAGTAAGTTCAGTTCTAGTGAATGAAAACTTACATTGTAATGCTGCAAAGAATTCAAAGTACTGTACTTCATTTTCAGGTGGAATCTTTTACATTGAAAGTTTTGGATTATAAGGATTGCCTCAGCATCACCTTTATCCTCTTTCTACCCTGTAGGGTGCAACAAGTGCTGACCTACATCAGATGTTTCAAAAGAGAGCTTTTAGCTACTCTCTTCCATCCAGAAGACTGGCATTGAGAGGTGGGCAGGGAAGGGCAGGGCTGAGAGGTGTTTAGAAGCTACAGGCCAGCCTGGCAGGTCTGATAGGCAGCGGAGGAGATGAGCTGTGGGTGTGTACCAGCTGTTCTTGTCTGCTGCTCATCCAGGCAGAATGGCTGGGCAACTCTCCAGGCAGCACTGTGAGTACATCCCTTTAGGAACTAAGAAACCTTCACCTTGTCTTCCATGGGAAGCAAGATAGGAAATGTCTTCTGGGCATTTGCCTTTTAAATTGTACCTAAGGCTTCTTCTACACCTCCACGAGAAGACATCACTTCTCTCCTCTCTCTCTGGCTCTTCTAATCTTTTGGTTTAAGAGTCATCCCATGTCATCTTTAATGGTATCTCAGGATGCACATGAATAAATTGGATTCAGACAAATAGGAATATTCTAAGATGGGATTGCTCCCTCAAGAAATATGTTTAAGCCAGATTTTTGGCTGCCTGCAATTTACCCTACCGTTTGAATGGCACAATGCGCACTCACAGGCTGGTCAGAGCTTAGGGCATAATTGTCAACCAACAGTGGATTAGATGTGCAGTTTCACTACAGTGGAAATTTTATTTCCCCTGATGTGGAAATCCTTTCTTTTTGCATCATTGAACAGCGCAACCACCAGTTTCTTTCAGAGTGACAGAGGTGAATCATATTCTAAGATAAATTACAAATCAAATCAAAACAAACAAAAATTGGAAATAGAGGAAGAAAAAATAATGAAGAAACTACAACTTGGTGAAAATACTGGCTGTTTAATGAGAAATCCCTAGCACCTGTGAAATTGCTGGCAATTTATATAAGAGGAAGAGTCTAAAAGACTTTAGTCACTAGTGAGGTGTGAAAAAGAAATGGGGGAATGAAGAGCAGTTATATACAACTCTCATGCTTATTGCTGAGGTGGGATTTTAAGAAAATGAGCATATGATGTATTTTACAAGACTTTCTTTATTCCTATCAAACACACCAATTATGTGACAGTAAGATTAAAAAAAAATAAAACTTTCTTCTCAGCTGCTGCCTGTTCAGGCTATGAAACAAAGCCAACACAATGGTTCCTTGGGCTGCTATGGACAGAAATATGGAAATTTGGTCCAATTGTACCAGTATAGACAGTGAACTTGCAGGTTTTCCTTTAAAAGACCTTTAAAAGGTTAGTATGGTGTTGTCTGAGACAATCTGCTTCCCCTCTGAATGCATGACTCATTGCTTCTCCAGTGAGTGCTCCATTCAGTCATCAGTGCTTTGTCAGTCCAAGACACCTTCTGTAAATAGGTGAAGCAGGATCATTAATTTCATTTTGCAGAGTGAGCCACATGCACTTAGTGGAGGCACCTTTGTTTTCTGGATTTGCCTCAGCATGGACTCTATAAGGAAGAAAACAGGCCATGTCTTGTTTCCCTGATGACTGAGTGTTGGGGTTTGAAAGTTTTCCTTTTTTGTTCTTTTCTTTTCCCTTGAGGAATTTTTTCCCTGTGTGTGTTGCTGGGAAACAAATAGCTGGGTGCTTAAGAGAGCAAAGGGAGAGGGCCAAGGAGGCTGCACTCTGGCACTGGGGGTGGGAACACAGCTCTGAGGGCTGGGGCACTCAGCGTTTGGCATGAGGGGAGGAGAGGCTGCTGCTGTGGTGGTGGTGAGGAGAATGCAACGCTGAGCCTCTGCTTTTGTGGCTGTCTTCCTTCTGCGGGAGAAGCCCCGGGATTCCCAAGCCTGCTCTTTCCTGCCCCGCTGGGAGCCGGGCTGCGGCCGCCCTGCCCCTGCTGCTGCTCTGAGCCCCTGCTGCACTGGAGCCCCGCGCACCCTGCCTGCCGAGACCTCCCGGGACTCCTGCTGCAGCTCCGGACTCGTCTGCCACCCGGGATTGGTGCTCGGCCCTGCTGTTCCAGCCTGCTGCTCCCGAGGCTCCTGCCGGGCACCGGGATCGGCTGCCCAGGGGGTTTGTGAGGCCTTTGTTCCGTCCCTGCCCGGGACCCTGAGCCGCCATTGCCGCGTGAGGGCCGAGCTCGCTGCGGAGCGCCCCCTGCCGGCGCGGGGGAACCATCGCACCCGCCCTGCTCGCCGGGCACTGCGGGGGTGGCTCTGTTTGCTGGCACTGCCACAGTTATTGCTGGCTGCTCGTGTTGGTTTATATATATATATATATTAGTAAAGAACTGTTCTTCCTATTCCTCACATCTTTGCCTGAAAGCTCCTTCATTTCAAATTTATAATAATTCGGAGGGAAGGGGGATTGCATTTTTACATTTCAGGGGAGGTTCCTGCCTTCCTTGACGGAAACCTGTCTTTCAAACCAAGACACTGAGACACAATGTGAGCTGTTCACCTCACCACATGCTACACCAGGACCTCAAGGCCACAGTGGTGGTTTTCTTCTGTGTTTTTGATGGGCCTGATCTTATTCCTGAATAAAAGTGTATTTATTCTGAAATGAATTAACACATGCTAGTAGCAGGATTCAGCAACTTCTCCCTGTCTTCTCTCAAAAGTTGGAGGGCTAGATCCTAAGAGGATGAGATAAAATATGTCTTGTGGGACATGGTAAACAGGAGAGCTTTCTCATTTCCTTTCACTGGATGCTTAGTGGGAACATTAACCCAGGATGTGGATTTACTCTTAAGGGGACTTTCTCCCAGGAGAGCAATGTGATGAAGATATGATGAGTAAAATGAGAAAAGGCACTATCATTCTCCCTGTGGTAGCTACTCTGTGTTGCATATATTTAAGTGGGGTCGGGAACAAAAATATTCCCACTGTTTTTCAAAAGGATGTCCTTATTCTTTTGCCCCATGAATTTCTGAGAAATCTATTGTGAATCAAAAAGTGGACAAGAGTTTGTTTTACCCACTCTCCAAAAGAGTGTCCTAACCTCTTAGCCAATGATCATTTGCAGATGATCTTTTGATTTGCAGTCTTTAAGAAAGCTGGCATATTGCTCAGTTCATAAACCATCCTTCCTTCTGTGCTCAACTAGCAATGTGTGTGTGACATCCCTGGCTGAGTGTGACTGCATCAGACCAAGGAGATGATTTTCCCAGGAAAGACTCAGTCTTTTCTAGAAGAAACATTCCAACCAGTATGAAGTACTGCAAGGAAAAATAACTCTTTAGCATGTGGGTATAATATTTCCCTGCTCTAAGGGGAGAATTTGAGAAGAGGGAGAAGTGCTACAATATGGACATTTACCTTAATCAGTGGGCAAATTAATTAAAGAAGGAAACGTGGACAAGCTTTGTGCCAGTGTGGTGAAACCAGAAATCCCTCTGCTTTGAAAAGCCATTTCCAGCAGTAGTAGCTGTTTGGTGAATTTGACTCAAATTTAGAAGTAGTTTTGTTATGGTAAATGCACCTTTCTATGTACAGAAATCATGTTTGAAAATTTGTTTTTGCAATGGACTAACCATAATCCATCCATAAACACATATTTCACATATATACATACACACACATATATATGTATAGACTGATCTTTAAGAGCTTGTCCTATTCCCATCGGGTGACTGAAAGATTGCTTTCAAGATGGGGATCAAAAGGAAACAACTGTTTGCCAGCACACTCCCAGGGATACTTTCTAAACTGGAAACAGTGGGGTGTTATGCCCAAATGATCACTCCTGCTGAAGGAAGGATTTACGAGTTTAGGGACATTGCCCTGCTAATATGGCAACGTGCTTTCCAAAGTCTGCACTGGGACTTACTGTACTGCATGTCCCTCTCCAGTATGGCAAACGCCAGTATGGCAAACGCCAAGCCAACAGCTGTAGCTCTGAGATCCCTGTACAAGGTTCATTCCACCCAGGACATACAGCCATAGACAGCCAGATTTCCATTTTCTTTACGTAGGGTTTAGATTACCTAAAATGCCTATGCAGTTTCTTCCCCTCCTAAATTTGTATGTTTTATTAATCCCAGCAAAATTAAAGGGAACCCCTTAAGAAGATAAACTTATTTTTGGATGTGGGCTGGTAGTCAATGGAGTAACATAATTATTTTCTGTCTGCAGTGAAAATATATACATTTCAATGGTTGCAATTTATATTCTGTTGCAAAATATATGTAAAACAATTTCCAATGACATAATTTATATTAACACATGCTTTATACACAATGGAGGAAACATCTCTTCTCCATGTGTTGAAATCAAATGTGATTTTGTATAGACAAACCAGATATACGCTTGCAAACATCCCCTAAAATATCATTACACTGTGGAAGGATTAAAAACATTGAATCATGTGGTGACCTTTCAGTAGAACAGAGAATTTAACCCTCAAGTCAAATTTACTGTTGAGAGTTCACTGTCTCTTAATTTAGTGCAGTTCTTACTATCAAGCATAAAGCAGAATTACATTTTTGCCTTTTATTACCACCAAATTAATTATATTAGAGGCACTGTTTGGGTGAAAGTAGCATATTCTGAATCATGTTGGGTCTATTTTGAGTCTCTGCTGGCTAGTGCATCTCATTATATATCAAGCTATATAACACAGCACACTTGGCTTCTAAAATTTGGCAATGTTTTGCCTACAACAAAGCTGTAGCTGAGAAAGGCATCCTACTGAACAGATGAAAGTAGCAGCAAAATAATATATATACATACCATGTCCCTACTCATACATAAATGCTAACTAACTCTGTGCTTTTGTGGAGCCCACATCATGAAGTCAGCTTTCAGATGAAATGAGCAATAGGTCCCGTTCAAAGGAATCAGTTAACCTTTCCCCTTTGTTCACTTTTTAATTTCTGCGTGGTTATCTAGCATACATATAAACAGGAACAGCAAAAAACCCCCTCAAATTAAAAAAAAAATTACAGAAAAGAAGGAAGGAGCAAGGAAAAAAAGAAAAAAGAAAAAGCAAACTTAATACCTCTTAGTGTGACAGCAGCTCTCTCTTAACAGCCTCAAGTGTTTAACATATTGAAACAGTTCATCTTCCTTCAATGAACTTTAATAACTCTGCCAGGTAAGAAGCTATGCTCCATACTTCTTCATGTTGTCTTTTCCTTTCAACATATCTATACTGATCTCCTCATCTGGTCAACTTTACAGCTCCGGTGTTTGGAGACCAGTGAGCACAGTTATTACCATCATCAATAACCTGTCCCACTTTCTCCTCTTCATTTCTCAACCCTTCTCTTTCCCCTTCAAAATCTAATAATAGCTCCTTGCCATGATAGCTGATCAATACAAGAGGGCACCTGTTCACTTTACTCAACACACCATGCTAAAGTAACATGACAAAGGAACAAATATGATTCTGCCTGAATTGTGTCAAGTAACAAGAAAACTATCCAGGAAGTTTCCCTTCGGGGCAAATTTCATGAAACACTACAGATAACCAATTTTTAGACATAGAACTAATCTCTTTCATCTCACTTTCTCTTTTGCTTCAGGTATGATAGTTGGAAACATTAATACAGAGAAACTTCAGGCGGCAGTTGCAGCACTGGAACGGCAGCAGCAGCAGCAGCAGCCTGTGAGCCAGCCTTCAGTGCCAGCACCTAAATCACCCTAATGAATGAAATGAGGAAGGTGTAGTGCTCACCCCCACGCAGAGTGGAGCTGATAATATGCACACAGAGATCAGCTTTAGGGGCTTTATAAAACCACAAGGGGCAAACATTTGCATGCTCTCTTTGATTAGGGATTTTTTCCTAAAGAAATGTCAATTGGTGTTTTAAAGAACCAGTCCATACTTAGCAATATTAACCCTTATTTTTCCACAAATGTGGGTGAATGTGTTGTTATCAGCTGTTCATTGGCACTTGTGGGCAAAATTTTTCATTGCACATAACTCATATGGAATGTATATTTGAAGTCTATGCTCACATTCACACATACTTACTAAAAAATGCAGTGTCATAGAGGGAGGTCTCTGATAACTCAGTAAAAATATTTTTTAACTAAATATTGCTAGTCAGGTAGATCAGAACTGCTGAATCACTGTCCAGACATGAGAATGACAGAGTCCTAAAGGAAAAAATAGGTACTGAGAGAAAGAACTCATTCAGGTTATCTGATTATGGTCAATGATTTGCCTGATTAAACTCTTATTACACAAGACTCGGAAGTTGATCTAAAATTTTCATATTAAAGAGCATTAAATACTAACCTAACTACTTCATTTCCAGCCCCTGAAATAAATCATTCTAATTAATTAAGGTTCTGCAGCCTTTTCTGTGCAGAGGACCTATGCTTCTGTCAGACAATCCAGGCTTTTTCAACACACCCGCACAAACACATCTCAAAACAACAGCAAGAGATGGTACATATAAATGCCATATTAAATTTTATTAAATTTAAAATTTAACTTAATCCTTCATTTCCCATCCCAATTTTGTATGTTAGATATGAAAAAAATAGGAATATTTATTTTTGAGTATTGACTGAACAAGCAATTCTAAACCAATGAGATCTCATTTTCTTTTCTGTGCAAAACCAAACTAATACTGTAGGCATTTAAATACAACAGTGCACTTTTTAAAATGCTAGCACTTGGCTAAGAATGGACTGATGTTTTAAATGCACAGTCTAAACAACTGAACAACAACTAGTTTTACATTATTTCTGAACTGAAGCTTCAGGGCACCTAAATTTCATTTAAAGTTTTTAATTCTGATTAGTGTTTTTCTGTTATATTTACCCTACTGGAATGTTAATAAAAATATAGCTTAAGAGGTTTTAGAGAGGTTTAGCTTGTGGTTTTAGAGAAATGTTTTGTCTTTTTGATACTAATGCTAAGAATTTTCAATAATTAAAAAAAAAAGATCCTGCAAAAATACTTCATGTTACTAGCAAATAAATGATTTCCCCTATCATAACTTTCTTGTGTGTGGAGTCAGTTAAAATTCTTTTATTTTACTAATGGTGATGCATCACTTTCTTCTTTGTTTACTGTAATATAACATTTTCAGGCTTAGATGCATTCTAAGCCAGCTCTTATACTGTGAAAGGTAAGAGATTATGTTGCTGTTCTGTGACATTCTGTAAATATATATTAATGCCTAATATTCTCCTAATAGTAGCTAATATTTTCTGGTATTTTTTATGGCTACAAAGTCAAATTGTGGCATTAGTTAGATAAGAGATAAGAATCATTTTCTCTCATGATGGCACTGTAATTTTACTTTGAAATAACACACGCATCTTTATATTACATACAAATAAGCTAATCACACAAATAGTTTTATTACTTTTTAAATAACTGTTTTTCCATTTAGCTAAGGTAAATATTATACTACCGTATCTACAGATCCCAGTACAAGCATTTTGGGAGGTAATGAGGAAAAAGGTCTTTTTTCACTAAGAGACAACCTTTTAAGTAGAGTTGTATCAACTTATTTTCTACACTTAAGCCTCCAGATTATTACATAAATTTTGCTGTGTGCTGGAGAGGCATTATGGTTTTGCTGTGGTGATTAGTTTTTTTGTGGTGAGGTGAATGTGTGCCTCCCTGTGCGCTCTGGTGCTTCTGTCTGGTTGCAGTGACACCTACTGATGGCAGAACCCTTGAACTGGGGTTGAGGATGGCCAGCCCAATTCATGGATTTTCACAATGCTTCAGAGAGAGAGAGAACAACGTGCAAGGAACCCCTGGTCACAGGCATTGTAATCTTTCCTAATGCTTTCTTTTCCATAGCTTATTGAGAATTAACATTCTGACTGTACATCAATGGCAACTCAAGGAGCAGATCTGATGGTAAGACCTGATGAGGACATGGGCAATTCCATCCTTATTTAATGCTCATCTCTCTGTCCTTATATGTCCAGTGGGTTTTTTTGTAATAGCTCCTCTCTGCCACCCTGGGCTCACTGTACATATTTCAAAAGGCAGCCACCAATCTGCTGTCTCACCTCTCCCACACTTAAGTCCAAATAATACTATTGTTAGCAAAGAGTATAGCTCTGGCTGCAACCTAAACCACAACACAATTAACAAAATAATTGCTCCAAGAGACACTGCATTCTGCTAATAGTTAAGTGGTTTTCAAAAAATCACCTTAATTTCCACTCTTGGAACATCTGTGACCCCTTCACAGGGCTGCTAAGCAAGGGCGACGTTAGTGCAGTAGAACCAAGACACCCTCCCACTCCCCTCCACAGACCCACACACGTGTTTCCTCCCAACCTAAAACAGGCACATTAACAACATACACATATTTTTCTCTTTATCATTGTGATTTTGGAAAAATGACAGAAAAGTGTCCTGGTTTAAGACAGTGATTCCCAAGGTGCTCTGCTCTGGCACAAGATGCCTGCAGTCAGTGCTTTTCTTTTCCAGTGCATCATGTGGCATCATGAGACTAGTTCTGAATTTATCGTATTATTTAAGTGGCAAATTTTCTCTATTTTATTTTCCATTCCCTTTGCTCTTAGAGTGCAAAGGAGAGCTGTTCATGCCTTTCTCTACACAGCAGGAGTTTTTTCACTTGCTGTTGGCTCTGGGTCAAATATTCATGCGTTATTAGTGCAAAATCTTTGCAAAGCAAAAAGCCACTCTGCTGGGAAACCAGCTCACTGAAGAGAATGTTCCTTTTGGTAGTAATTAACTGTAATACTGTGGAGGAGTTCAAACAAAGGTGTAAACAAAACAAGAAAATTTACAGCACTGTCTTTTTTTTCACCTGAAATATGAGAACTGTCTGCATGTATATCTTCACTTATATAGGATACACTGCAGTTATAAAGCTTGCAAGAAAAGGAGGAACACTAAACATAATTTAAGCAAGTAATAAGAACTTAATTTGCCCAAACTGTCAAAAGTATTGCCGACATTGCTTCACATGACAAAGCTCATCACTTCATCACGATTGCCTCAGAACAATATGACTCGGCTTTGAATAGCTGTCCTTAAAATCTGGCAATAGAAAACAAGTGCAAGGCACCCATTAACACAATCTCAAAAAGTTAAAAGGAAAAGGAGTTGTGCTCCAGGAACCAATTACGATGTTTGCTACTCGCTAGTGCCACCACATGGAGTGACATTTGAATATAAACCAACCATTACAGAATCAGGAAATTGTCTGTAAATAATACATAGTATACCACACTTCAGTAAGAGAGCAGAGAAAGATACATAATCTCCTCTCTACTGTGCAAAGCTCAGACTGTGCCCTCGTGAAAGTGGAGATGTCCCATTTCTAAGAGCATGAATGCACTGTAGTAAAAGCAGAACAGTCAAACTGCTTTATTCCTCCAATAAAAGAAAGAACCATTTGGTAAAAGGATGCATTACACATTTTCTATTTAAATCAGTTTATAAGAAACAGATGTTAAGTTTCCTTTGGTAAGAAAAAGGAAGGGTTATAAATGAATTAAAGTGACTTTTCCATGGATCTTCTACTCTTCTTTGTTTCTTTAAAATTTCACATCAAAAGTAAAGCAAACTGAAATATAAGGTGCTACAATAAGCTGGCATAAGAAGGTAAAATTATATTTAACTGCCAGTACTATAAAACATGCCAAAGCATCCTGTGCTACAGCACAAGTATCAAACACGTGCAATGCAAATACTTATTAAAACAGAGTGATTGTCAAACACAAAATACCTATGGCATTCCCTGTGTTGGCAAATGCAGAAGAGCGACAGACAAAATGATTGAATAACAAACCTGCTGTGGTGTAATTTCAGTTTCCTATTCAGCTGAAGACACATTACAAGCTGGCTGCAGCACTTGTGCAGAACAGGTTTACAGGAAATATTCTGGGGACAATGATGATCTAGACTGGGGAGAGACTTAACCACATTTAAGACAACCAGCCAGTTCTAGGCTTTCTTTGTATTTCATCTTAACATTTCCTCTCTATAAGGTTTGCTGGCTTCCCCCTCCTACCCCCTCCCCTATGTCACTAATGTCTTTAAAAAAGCTTTAATTAAATATCAACCTCCATGGTCTCTGTACAGTGTTTCACACGTGGCCATCTCGGTGCAGAAGGGCTCAGGCTCCGTGTGGGAATGCTGTCTCCCACATGGCTCCACTGAACTCATCCTTAACGATCTATCCCCGCTTACCTAACTTGAACACTATTTTTCCTGAGACTGCATTAATGAATCCAATAAATAAAGCATTGTATCACCCATGCAGTATAGACATTAATTTTAGAACAAAACATTAATCAATTTAAATTTATGTACTAATGCAGACACAATCAATTTGAACTTCTTATGACAATTAACAAAGCTTTTGCTACATCCCTAAAACACACTGACCCATCAATTATGGTTTGCATCAAACTAATGCTAATGGTACTTCCTTCTTCCTTAGGCTGTCAGCAGCCTACCTGATTGGTCAACTTCAATGCAGCAGATCAATTAATATAAATTATACATGCACGGAAAGATGGGTTAATATCATAAGTTCATTTAATTAATTGTGTTTGATTAAATGAGGTACTTTCATTAGCCCTCTTAGCCATGAACCATATATACATCATAATCCTTTTATAAGCTCAGCCGTCCAGACACAGACCTGACATTGGGAGCATATTCAAATTACCAGCCGCAGCCATGCAAACCTCCCTGCATAATTAACAACTAAACGAGCTGCAGTCACTTAAGCTGAAAAGAAAACTGTTCACATCAACCTCTCTGATACTGTTTAAATTGAAGATGTCATGGGTAAAACAAAGGTGAACAGACAATGGTAATTAAAAATTAAAAAGGACAAGGGGGATTTGGTACTAATGGAAGCAAAGTGAAAAGAGGGCTAAGGGCCTGGTTGTTAAAAAAAAAAAAAGAAAAGAAAAAAACAAAAAGGGATGCTGATGTTAGGTGATTCTGCTCGTGTTCTCATAAGACTGAGCTACAGTGAGCAGTGTTCAGGCTTCAGAAGGAAAGTGATAGCACAGAGACCATCCTGTAGGCTGAGCTTATATGAAACACTGCATTAACAACTGAACTCCCAACACACGCATAGCCAAGCAATTTGGCTTTATCCCATATGAGAAATATGCTATTTCTCTTGGAAACATTGAAGTTTCATCAACTTAGAGAAAAATCTGAAGAGCAGTCTAAGACAGGCCTCCTTGGCTCACCTACCTGCTTTGAAAGGAATTCTTAAAATTGGACTTTCCTAGAAGGAACTTATCTGAGCTTCAATATGAAAAAACACATAGATCTGGAGGTAGTTTGCCTCTCTTCCTTGGTTCAATGCCTGCTTTTCCAGGCACAATTGCAATTCACAGCTGTGCTCAAGATACAGCAAAAGCTGCAGCTCAACAGCAGTGAAAACAGAAGTCTGAGTATGAAACCTCAGAAGAACTTGTTGACTACAAGTCAGTGGTATCACCTTGTAATGAAAATATTGGTGTGCTATCCTAATCATATTCTACATGATAATACTAGAGAAAATGACAACAGAAGACCATGGGCATTCAGAGCTCCTAGCTGTTGATTCATTCTTCTTTGCTAAAAATATATATTCCTGATACAATAATATCCAAGGCAGGAAAACACAAATACAATTTTTCAAGACAATGTAGATATATTGAACACTTATTTTCAATAATTTCAATATAAACAGTCATTGGAAATCATACTGCCAATGCAATTCAAAGAGGCATTAAGGTCCTCCTGACAAACAATAACAAGGTCATGTTCAAACTCCTTTCAAAGTTAATTTCTGCATCTACCATTTGATACAAACCTCATTACAGTGAAATTCCTTTGAATCAATGAAAAGCATTAACAGACTCTCTGCCCATGAATAGGCAAAATGAGGCAAGGGTACTCTGTGTCAGAGGAGGGAGGTGATAGAAACACAAAAGAGAGTCCAGAGCAATGCTGACCAGCCATGACTTCCAAAATACTGGAGTGAAATTGTGTTAGCTGTCCTGGAAACTCACAGGAGCTTACAGCTTAATGTAAAAGTCATGTAAGTTGTCTCAGTTCTCAGCACAGTGATGCTGCCTACAGGGATGCTCCACTAGCAGATTTCTGCTGTGCATGGACCTCTTACAGAATGGCATTTATGCACATACTGTTACTACAAGCTGTTGAACAGAAAAAAAGTCTTGCTCTGGTCAAGGCAAAAAAACCCTATTACCTAAATAAAAAGCAGCAATTTCTTTGAGAGTTCAGCATTTTGATACCTACTGCAACACAAGACCCTGACTTGCTCTTGTGACATACACCAACTACTTATACTATTCTGTCCTTAGACCATGGGGCTAGATTGCAATATTAATGAAAATATTGCAGATTTTTGACAAAACTGGGGAGAAGGACAATGCTCATGTTACTACATACACTGGACTAAATATTAAACATATTCTTCAGCATTATTATCTAAGTTACACTGCTGAGACAGAAAGGACTCAAGAAGGAGAGTGACTGCTTGGAAACTGAGAGATGTCATATGTAAATACTCATTTGTAGATTTCTAATGAGTTAATATTCCCAGATCCAAAGGTGCATTACTGTCTTTAAGCCTGTATATACTCCCAATAAATATTAACAAATTTATTTTATTCATTGGCTTAAGTAGAGAAAGCAACAGTGCAGTTTATCCAGGGAATTGTAGCCCACAATTTCTCACACTTGCAAAAGCAAGCATAATTGGAACTTGATCTCTTACTAGCGTATTCATCAGAGTGTGTTTCTGTTTGAATACATCTGCAGAGAAGCAGCTGTTAACCCAAACTTTCCTAATTTTTATGTCAGTGAAGTTGCCTTTCTGGGACATGGGCATGGAACCGAGGAGCAAAATACAAACAGTTTCAAAATGAGAAAGAAGAAATGCTGTCTGACTGGAATGACTATCAAACAGTATAGAAAATATCCCTGCAGTCATGCCCGAATGTCAATAATTTCAGTAGTAATGCAAACAGATGCTTAATTCATGTAATGACAACCTATGTCTTGTTATACTTTGCCTTCTTTTTCATACACATTTGTTTGCAAAGTGTAACCTTTAAAAATTCAATTCCTGGAGTTTAACTAATCTGCTTTCTCTACTAAAGCATGAATAATATGCCTAAGTATTGCTAATTCAGCATTGAAAAATAAATTACACTTTAAGCCAAACAATTAACCCACAACTTCAAAATGCTTCTGGGTTCCATTGAATGTTGCAGGGAGAAATAATGAGGCTGCCCCCTCTGCTGCCCTCATCTTAAAATCTATGAAAATTTCACAGGATCTAGTAATATTAAATCAAGTTGCTGCTGACTCAAAGCTCCATCCAATAACTCATCATAAAAGCAGCCTTACTCCAAGGTTTAAAATGATTCCATTGTGGCTCTTCCTAGGGTTATTCCCACAGAAGATGTAACACACGTGCCTGTTGGCACAACACATGCCAAGAGCCATACGTTACATCCTTAGGGAAATGAACATGATGTGTTCAGAATTTGATGCTAAGCTTACCTCTTTATTCCACTGAACACTTCTGAGCTTTCTTTGGTAAAAAGAACTCCAGCATGGTTCCAACCTCCCTTCTGTAAAGCAATGGAGAAAAAAATCCATCAAGTGCTTCATAAAGTTTTCTTGTAAATTACTCCAACTGTGATCCAAAATATCAAAAGCCTGTCCAAATTTACTGGAGAATATCAGAAAAGAGTGGAAAACAGAACTGAATTCCTAATGTAAAGATGGGGAAAATCAAAACACTGATAATAACCCAATTGCATTTTTAGTCATTCTCATGACCTGAGTAAGAGGGTAACTGTTTTCTTTTTCCATTGCAATGGAAATACAATATTTGTGCTCTGTGCTTTCTCTGTAACAAATGAAGGCATTGTTGACATTTAAGCAACACAGAAAATTCAGAAACATCTTCTGTTTTAGGTGCTAGTAAGGTCATCAACAATTATGGAAGAGATACAGTTCAGAAGCTGACTTTTAACTGGAAAGTTTTTTTGCTATTTTTTTTTCTAGTCAGACACCAGATCATCTTCTGGGAGTACATTACAGACTTCATTTAAAGCACAGTACATTTTCTCTATTTTGTTTATACTGTTGTGCTCTTAGCTAGGTTTTTGCCCTCTCAAAAATATTTTAATAAATTTTCACATATAAACATGTATTTACAATTAAAATGACAGAGAAAATATCAGGTAATCCAAATAAGGAATTAGAATAAGGCCCTGTAGGAACGTATCTAATATATTCTATAAGCCAAGTAATATCCACCTCAATGTGCAGTTCATGTTTTGTCTACTTGTTTCTTAAATTTATGAACAATTATGCTGTCTTATCAGAGAATATTAAATAACCTTCAATGCATAGCAAACATTTAAATCTTATAATTAATAAAAAATTGTTATTCATTAAACCTTCAAGACTTTCACATAATCTCTCATCAAGTATTAAAGTTGTTACTTAAAGGAAGTTAAAAGAATGATTAAAGAATAGTTTTAGGAAATGTTATTATAATTAGAATGTCAAATTAACTAAAATCCTTTATGTAAACAGTTATGAAAATGTTTTAAGAGTGTTTAAATAGTTTTAAGAGCTGTAGTATTAGTGTTATCCTGGCTCACAAACACACACACACACAATATTCTTGCAGCAGCCCCCTAAAAGCCAACGAGCCATTGGCTAAGAACTTATCACCAGAGCCTGACAACCAATGGAGACAACCAATGGCTGCGGGACATGGAAGCAGGACTGAGGGTGGAGCGAAGCAGACACCCCCATATCCCACACTGAATTTCAAATCCAAGCGCTTTTTTCCTTGGGCTAGCCATGGAAAGCCTCGGTGCTGAGGTATCAGACCACTTTCCACCGCTTTTTTAAGCAACCAGCACAGACCAAGCTTTGCCGGGGTTGTGCCAGCCAAACAGGCTGAAAAACGTCTTCAATCGCTGGGATCCCCGGACCTCATTTTTTTACCCGATTTTTTGAGTTTTTTCCAGTTCCAGTTTTTTTAATTGTTAAATAAACCGTTTTTATCTAGTTTAATGCCTGGAATCATCATTTTTTCATAACAAAATCAACACCAAAACAAAACAACCCCCCTGCCCCATTATAAAGAACCATTAACTGTATTTCAAATTATATTTGTAGTATCTTTCAACAAATTATTGTGATACCTCATGTTGAAAGACCTTTTAACATTATCATTGGCATTGATGTGTCCAAAGCACTGTACCTGGCATTTGTATGGACCCTCCATATTTAGTAAGTTTTTCCCCCAAAACAGATCTTCCTAAAAAATGCTTTTTATATGTTTGAATTGGTTTAATGAACAACACATCTTCAACTAAGAAGAATTTAATGTCATTCTACTTTTAATTCTTTCGAGTTATCCTACAGACATCATTAAAAAGGAAAAAGTAATTATTTTAAATGACCTTCATATGCTTACTCTGATAGATTCCTTAGTGAAGACAGACAAAACTTTATTGATATTTAAACTAAAGGAGATCCTGAATCCATGTGACAGATATTTAGAGCCAAATCCTACAATATCATGAACTCAGGCAGCACAATAGAAATCACAGGCAGCACATCTGTTCTCAGCAACTCAAAATTCAGACCTCACAAACAATGCACATGGAATAATTTCGGTTGGAAAGGACATTTAACATCACAGAGTCTGACCATAAACCTAATGGTATGCCCATTAAGGCTCAAAATGCCTATTTAGAAACCAGTCAAGTATTGAGAATCTTCTTTCTTTGAATCAGAGGCTTTTTATATATTTAAAACAAAATCAGGCTACTGCCATTACTTTCAAGGCTGGAAGAACAGTTATGTTATACAGGATTCATTGGAGCATGCCTTTCTTTTAAGCTTAGTAAGTAATAGCAGAGCTCCAATTTTTGTAATAAATACATAGAAAAAGTCTTGATTTTTAAACCATAAAGAGAAGTGAAAGCTCTTTATACTGAGGATCAGTTTCCTTCAACTGATTATAAAAGGCCATTTTTGGTCTCAGATTTGGCAGTGTGAGAGGAAAAGAGAAAGGGAAAAGGAGAACAACTGTCTGTCTTTTAAAAATCATTAAATTCACTGCAAGAAATAAATCTGATGGGAAGCAGAAAATCCCAAACTTTGTATTATTCTGGTTTTTTACAAGTGAAACTCTCTCTATTTTTAGTTAGGTTTATATGAGTCTTGTCAAGAATCACTGTTAACACTGACAGCTTTATTATTTCGAAATTTCTTTTGCTGTTACTGGAAACACTCTTTGGACCACATAGGCTAACACAGTTATAACACAACGATAGGGGTGAAGAGAGCAATATTTATGTTGCTGTATGTTAAGAATGAAACTTGGCACTGCAAGCACTGCACTTTTCAAGGGTATTTATGCATGTACTGGAAGAGGACCACATTTTCCTCTTAGAGGCAAGTTTATAAAACATTGCATCCACAGCCAAAAAAGTTTTTGGCCATAATTGAAAGAGGCATAGAAACATATTGCCTCTTTCAGTAAAACCCATCTTATAACTAAGTTCTTTTAAAACTATTTAACATCAAACTTGTTCTCTGCTCACAGAAAATGCTTATTGGATTACAGAAACTAAACTTCTTATAAATGAAAGCCTTTCCTCCAGCATACAAACACATACACATGCGTGCTTTGCATTCTTAAATATGTATTTTGGTAACATTGCTCAATGAGAACACCCATTATAATATTCACCAAGGAAAACCCCTGCTGAAATCATAACTGCACTTCTATAGGGATTGAAAAGCTAATTTTATGAATGTTAAAGTCTAACTACACCATCAATACTATTTTTTTCCTTTTTTTTTTTTAAATTTAGCAGTATTTTGATATTCTGCATATCATCTGATTTCAAGTAAACAACCTGAGACCTAAATGTACCATCATCTGACTCCTCCAGTCATTTGCTCATGTTTCTGTAAGTGGAGAGTCAGCAGTATGAAAGATGTAGGCAGAGGATTATAGTGCTTAATGGCTATGAGCACACCAGTCTTCAGAAGCCCTGAAAAGTTAAATGAATGCTGTATACCCAAACTTGTAATTCCAAAATTTTCAGTCCTAAATCCTAAATTACATCAGAAGACTTCCCATGACTTCATGTAATCTGTGAAATTGTGACTCTAAGCAATAACCTGTGAACATCGACTTGGCTGAGAGAAGAAATTTGGTGATTAGAAAAACAGGTGGGCATCCACTGGGCTAGGGCTAGCTCCAATTTGCAGCCATGAGAACCTCCCAGATTTCAGGCTTTCACCAGCACAAGAAATGACAAATTAAATTCACCAGAAGCAAAAGCATTTCAGTGACTGAGTGAGAAGAAAGAAGATCCCATGATTTGCTCTCTTGTATTAAACTACTCTCGTCTGGAACTTTTCCGACAGAAGTTGACTTTCTCTTTTTTTCTGACTTTTCTTTTGCTCTTGAGAAAATCACCGATGGTCCCACCTTTTTGATTTTGAAACTGGGACAACTATCTGCTCCCACACTTCAAATCAGTGCTGTCAAAAGAACACATTCATATCTAGGTAGGACTTAAAACTCCAGTGAAGGACACCACAAAAGAAATTTCAGTGTATGTAGTATTTGGACAAAAATTCAACAGTAGTAATAGTAGTTGAGCTCCATAGGATTTTGAAGGATTTGAAGGAAATTTGCTGGCTCTTGCTAAAGAAGAAAACTGAGTCTAAATAATAATTTCTTCTTTTCTGTATGTGCTACAGAGAAGTGTATTCTTTACAGGTGGTAAAATACACAAAATGAGGTATGAAAAGAAATCCCTGACTCAGAGAGCTTGCCAGATTAGCAGAAAGGTGTTGGTGCAATGTAGTATTATTCCTTTGCCTTCGGAAAAGAGGGTATCCCTTCTTCCAAAACAGCTTCTTTACTGCCATTACGAGATCCAGTGTTTTAGCACCAGCATTTAGCTACTGCTAAAACTTTTAGTAGAAGACTTCTATGAAAAAATTCTCTTTAATTAATTCCAGGTGCTGGCAATAGAAATAAGGGAACTCCACTCATACTTACCTTTCCTTTAGTGGAATGATTTTAGTCATGAAGACATGAGAAATTATTGGAAATCATCCTGCCATGTTTGCACCTCCAACAACTGTCATCAACAGCACAGGATGTCTAAAGTATGTAATCCTAAGACATGTTTAAAAATAATGAGGTGTTGAAGACTACACTCATGTGGAGGTTCTTGAACACTTCTCCATCACTCACTTAATATGGTCTTGGCCCACACAAGTGTCCCAGCTGGATCCACATCCCCAACTCCAGCAAGGCTGGATGGGAAAATAAGGAGTAAGACTTAGTTCTCACAGCTGGAGCCACACTCAGCTCTCTAAGCTAAGCAGGAATAATTGCACTCTGAATGCTCTGCCTTCAAACTCACAATTTCTGGGAATTCAGGCCTCTTACTCCAAAGTTCTGGAAATTATATGTCATGAAGACAAGAGTTCAAATCCGAGATTTTTCAAAACCAAACGAATAGGGAATCTCCTTCCTTGCAATATGAGGTCCTCAGAGGCAACAAAAAAAAACACTGCACCCACACAATACGCTCAGTTTAACCCTTATTCTGTATCCATTGCCCATTTCTCAGGAGACTACACTACACAGCTCACTGCAGGCTTTTCTGCAGTGCATT
>VXAC01008210.1:376393-396393 GCA_013399225.1 Rhipidura dahli | reverse complement strand
CTCACCTCCAATATTATTTTTTATCCTATCCTCTGAGCTTTCACTGGTTCATTCCCAACTACTGCAAAAAGAATGCAAAATAAAATGCACAGGACCATTCCACACATAAGCACTTGTTTAAAGAAAAAAACAAGAATTTCCATGGTGGGATTTATGGATTTGGTAAATTTGACTTGTAGGACTTAGAATCTGATCTACTGCTTTTCCAAACTCAGAAAACACACAAANACTGCCAACAGTAACAGATGCAAAAAAAGTTACCACTTTTTCTGAAAATGAAAACAAAACAAAACCAAAAAACCCCCAAAAACTTAGAAAAACAGATGAACACAAATTTCTGTGATATTCATTATTTTTTTCCTTTGTGGCTGGCAGGATCATACTGACCAACAGAAAGAGGAAATACAATCTGCACAAAAATTCAGTGTCTTTTGTAGGAGCTTGTGCCACCACAAGATCCAGATTACTGCAAGGCCTAAAGCAATAACACAGGGAAAAAAACCCAGATGGCTTTTTCCCCCCTCGTCTCCCACACAGAGCACGCACCCCATGTGACATGGGATTGCAGCAGGAAGAGGCAGGTCCACAGTGTGAATATTCCAAGTGTGGAGTACGTGCTAGTTAATTGTTTAAGGAGTACAAGGTGTGTTCAGGAGTGCAAAAGAATGTGGGAAATACCATCATGGCAAAGCACAGTGCAGTGCAATTCTTTCTGGCAAGGACTGAGGCACTGGGTCTTGCAAGAGCGTTTCTTGGAGTGCACAGCACCCCTTACACAGCTCACAGAGCAGGAGGCCACACAAGCCTTAAAAGTCTGGAGAGCTGCCTAGTAAGCTGTAGTGGCACTACTGCTATCACAAATAACACGTCCAACAATATTACGTTAATTTGAAGTAGGCAGGCACTTAGGGAATGTAACAGAAAAGGGTTCATTTTAAAAAATAATGCTATCAGTTTTCCTGAAATCACCAGAAAAAACACCCCAACCCCAAAAAACTTACTCAGCTCTATTCATAATTTTAAATATTTAATCTGGGCAAATAGCACAATAATATTTTCCCCATGAACAAACTATGGGAGTGATTTCCATTTATGAGTGAAGACCAAATGGAACAGCTTCATTTAACAATAGCAAATCTATAAGCAAGGTTGCTGACAGATTCAGAAGGGCACCCAGGTACAGACAGAAATGTCCAATATCGGGCAGAAGAACATGTCCACTGCATATAGACAATATCTCCAGGGAATCATTCAAATACTTTACTGTTTACTGGGTCATATAGCACAAAAAAGCAAAAGAGACATTGTGTCTTAGGGCAAAGGAGGGACAAAGGGCCCTTTGTTAATTGCACCAGTGGGGAACCCACTTCACAGTTGCTTTCCATGAGAAGTTATTGTTCGCCAGTGGCCAAGGCAGAGGTTTATCAGTCCAGTGTAGCCAGTTGCCTTAACTACCAGGCTCTTTGATGTGAGAAGGGAAGGTGAAGAATCCTCCAGAAATGCATCTAACTTTGAATATCGTCCAGGTATTTAGTGAATTCAACATAACTCAGAAATAACTGAGGGAAGAAACAAGCCATAGTCTCAAGAACCTTGGTCTTATTTTTCTCTTCATCATCATAACTCAAATAATCTGCAGCTGAACATTCTGTGTGGAGAGGTAGGTAGCAATAGATTTAAAGCATGAATACATGCAGCATATGCATCACAGATCCAGCTTAGTCTCTGTACTTCTGCTATCCTTACCAGCTCTGTGGGTTGCGATTTGTCTTTCCCTTGAAGTAATTCAGGGAAAGAAGTATAATTGGATAAGAGAGCTTTCATCATTTTACATGCTTATAATTTGCCTTTTTCCAAACTAACAAAACTTGTGCAGAATATTAAATGTTTTCACCATTTAGTCAGTGATCACTCAATATCTTCCCTTTTATTCTAACAGGCAAGCTAGAGTCTCTAAACAAATTTTATTAAGAAATGAAATGTAATCATTCCATTTTGTATGCCACATCTCTGAATATTAAACTCCACTAAGGTTAGTTCCCATGCAACATATATTTTGATGAAGTTCAGTAAATTTAATTGAAAATGTCAAGTGATAATGCCACAGATTTCTTAGTTCCTGTATATGGGGAAGAGACAAGCAAATTTTATAAGCATAATTAATCTTTTGATTGCTATACCTCTAATTACAGCTACTGGAAGGTCAGGCTAAATATTTTCCACCCAAGAGTAAAAAATGTTGCATGACAGCAACAAAATATTCATTTAAACTTAATAGAGGGAAAAATATCATGTGATAATATTTCCTCCAACTGCTTACAAATGTCAGCTTTTAAACAGATTCCAGTGAACAGTCACATATCAAGACACTTCCCTAATAATGAAACTGAAAGACCCTAATAACAAGATCACAAGCTTCCATGCATTCACTGAGCTACTCAGGTATCCCCAGTTTCAAAAGCAAAGTGAGTAGGTCGCACATATTTTGAAAGCTTTCCTATCCCTTTCCCCACTAAAATATGCAATCTACTTATTGTCTCCTTAGCAGTCATGTTTTAAAAACATTGACATTAAATGTTCAGAAAAACTTCAAAATCCTAGTGGTAAGTTTACCTGCAGAACTAGTCATAATATCAAAGTTAGAAAACACATCAGAGCTGCAGAGTGTGTGTGCATGTTTGTGTGTGTGTGTGTATGTTTGTGAATCTAGTGCTTCAATTTTTCAAATTAACAAAAAAAAATTGATAGTCCTGAAATTAAGTTGGTTCTCGTCTTGCAACTTTCCTTTTTTCTTTGGCTCATCTATAGGTAAGCTAAAAAACCAGTGAATGTTATGCCTGCACTCTTTATCAGGATATTTCTTCTTGGCAAACTATTTCAAAATAATACTGGGTTTTTTTATTACTCTATCACTCTCAGACAAAATTCCCCTTTTCTGGTTGTGAACAGCTACAAACAGACTGATATGCAAAGAGCAGGTTGCTGTATCATTTAGTACTAAGAAAACAGAAAATAATTTTGTAATTTCTTAAAAGCAAGAAAGATTTTATTCAGAATTTTTAAGAGACATAGTGTTTATTGATGGACATGAAAATCACCTCAGAACCTCTAAATATAAAAATTATCAGGTGCTTTACCTTATGTTTAGTGATGAAAAAACTGCCAATAACTCCTTCATTTGCTGGCTGATTTAGTAAAACTTTTATGAAGACAGTAAATTTCATGTTTTAGTATATATGACAGTAACATTCCAGAGGTTTAGATGCAACAAACAGAAATCAATATCCCCCAACCTGAACATGAATTTTGTCAGCTTCCAGTTATTATCTTGCTTGTGTGAAAGACCAAAGAATAATTGGGGTTCCTGGTCTTGATGTCACACAATGTATAGATAATTTTAGTTGTGAAGATATATAATCCCAGATATAACATGCTTAATCTGTTTTACATTTAAACAGTCTGTAGGTCGTTGCTGAAGTCATGTGCACTTTATGGACCATATATTGCATAGGAAGAAAAGCAAACTACGTTAAACTTATTTTACTTACATAGTCATTTTCCCTTTAATTGTCAGGTGAAAAAAAGTTTAATTTTAGAGGTCCATTTCAGCCTACTCACCATATAAAAATATCTCCTTCAGACTATTTTGTATTGGAAAAGATAATTTAAAAGAAACCTCAGTGAAGAGCAAATGTGTGCATTTACCACATTTGCAGACACAAAACTAACTTGATTAGTAAACTAGACAATAAGGAAATACTTTTCCACTAGGAAATTGGAGATAAGCTTTTTCTTCACTTGTAGAAGGGAAAGAATCAGTCATCATTTTTTAAAGTAAGCGTACTGTAGGTGCCCAAACTGAGTTTCATTTCAGTTGGATGAAAGTTAATGCTGGTAGACATCCTCAGCACAGATCACATCCCTTCCTTTGCTAGCTAGAAGCACTTGCATAAAAATCTCAGAGGTGGCAGGTTTGTACCCAAATGTAGACTCTTGAACCTCAGCATCCAAGGGCCTCCCAGTTTCAGGCAATCTGTCCTGTGCAGCCTGCTGCTCTGGCATAGCCTTCTCCCCACATCATGGATTTGCCTGGCTATGAAAGACACAGAGCTTGCTGTTTGTCGCTCTGATGCTCTGGTTTTGACATCATCTGGTAACTTTAAAGCAGTTAAAAAGTGAAATTGGATTACCAGGATGAGATAGTCTGGAAAAATTTACACAATCTCAGGTGAAAGAGACAGAGAAGTCCCACCCTGTCACCCCTCAAGGTGATTCTTCACCTTTCCATCATTAACATGTAAACTCCACCCCATATCCTTTGTGATAGACTCCTCCCAAAGTGACTCTAAACATGCAAACCCCACTGAAATGCTGAACTGCAGCCTAACTACTTTCCAATAAAGCCATGTAAGCACGTGCATTTTAAAATATTTTCAAAATATTCAGGTGAGTAAAATTTGGAGACGGAGGAGAGTCTCTCTCTGAGGTCTCTGATCAAGGAATATCAATGTCAGTATTACCAGGACATTTTCAGGAGCACATTATCTTAATGTATTCATTTTTGGGAAAGCACATCAACATGAAAAGTAGTTATTTTGAGGCAGGGTATAGCAGGTATAACCTCAGAAAGTGCTGATCCTGACTACCTCGATTTTGTACCACAAAGTCTGTGTTAGATCCCAAGGCAAGAGAGCCTTAACAGGCAGTCTGACTATGCTCATTCAATGTTTTGGTTCAGGTACTAGAGGAAAGTGTGTCTTTGAAATCTACCCCACACAAAACTGAGGTCTAGACAGCTCCAAAGATTATTCTTAAATTTCCCACAGACACACCAAATCTCAAGCTGAATGAATAAATAATACTTTTTTTTTTAAAATTTAACTTTCTAACACTGACTTTTCATGATTTCCTGAGATGAGATTTGCTCTGCCAATTTCTTTTGGACTTTTCTTGCCAAGATTTCTTGTTCTGGTTGGGGGTTTTTCTTGGGCTTTGTTTAGGGTTTTTGCTTGTTTGTATTTGATAAGAGATGGTAACAATTTCAAAGGGACAAAATTTCAAAGATTTCTTTGAAAATGAATTTATCTTAGTAAATACCTTCTACTGTCTTCTGCAGATACCTTTTTTCATCACCTCTAATTTCAGGAAAACCCAAACTGTGGGAAGGATAAAGGTAAGCCTACACAACAACCTGTTCTTTTCTACTGCCTGCTACAGAGGGATGATGAACAGCAATTTCCAACCAATGTATACATAAGAGTGGAAATCTCTAACATGGGTTCAGTTATGCTGGGAAGTACATAGGTTCAGTTATGCCATTTTCTTGTTGCATTTTATTTCATTTGGGAGATATATACTGCACAAAAGCAGTATTCACCAATATAAATGAACATACCTGACAAGCACTTTGCTGCTGTAGTATCCCTTCTTGGACCATTACTTTAATGTTTTATATGAGATAGAAAAGCTTTCAAAACCAGATAATAACACAAGTACCACCTAGAGTAAAGAATAGTTTATTGGATGGGGGGAATGCATGTGTTAATATCATAGTTCTTTTCCCTCCTTGTAGCTGCAATAGAGATTTGAGCACATTTCCTGGAAAGAGGAAAGAGACCATCTATAAACGAACCAAAACACTATTTGAAAATTTCACGCAAGGAGGAAGATATTCCAAATCAGAAAAAAACCCCTCAACTATATAGAGGAAAACAAGGGAGGATTCTATAGTTACAGATGTTCAAATGGGTATTTGGGATTGGCACAAACTCAATTCTAAAACAAATAAAGGTAGTGGAGATGAATTCCCTGAATGAAAACAAACAAAGGAAGCTTTTTTCCCAAACACTTGCAAGGTGTGCATATATGAAGTGCCACTGATTGTGTTCAAAAATTAGATTATTCTTAAAAAAATAAGTAAAAAAAGAGCATTTGATTCCAAACAGAACTTCTTTAACAGATGGATAGGGGAATGGCAGAATAATACAATCCCGTCTGCTGTCTGAGTCCCTGCTGAGAGCTACTTTCAAGCTGATAATACAATTCTATTTGTGGCTAAAATCGTTCTGTACTGGCAGTTTAGCTCCTCAGGTTTTTGTGGGGGGAGAGAGAGATTGTTTTGTTTTGCTTGTGAATTATTATTATGAAGTATTTCTACAATCTCAGCTAAAAAATGTTGAATATCTTGCTTTTTATTTCAAAGTCACTTATTCTAAGATCTGAATTGGAAGGCATATTCTAAAACCTAGTGCAGTAAAGGATCTGAGAAAAAGTTTAAGTCCATGTATTTTCAGGAGAAGCATGATGGGTAAAATGATGGATTAACATGGATTTCAATAGGAGACATATACATTCTTTAAACAAAATATAGGCTTAGATGTTATCTAGAAAGACTGAATCATTGTATTGTAGTGTTCATAGCTTCTCCTTTTTTAAACACACATTAAAGGTATGTCTGTTAATTTAAAAAAAAAAAGGAAAAGTAAAAAAATGCAATCACCAACAGATTGCTATAAAATGATAGAACTGTTGATTTGTGGCTGGTAGAAAAGGAGGTTTTATCTATTATTGGACATGCATGTGAAGTAAATTATACAGTCAAAAGTTGTCCAAACATAATTTAAACTAATACAATACTCCAGGAAATATGATAATACTAAGAGAGGGGGAAGAAAGCTTTATTCCCTTTTCATGTTGATGCTAAAATAGAAACAAGGTAGACCAAGACACCTTGAACCGAGTTCTGCCAAGGTACAAAGGCATTTACTGCTCATTTCCTATATATGGATTCAGTCTGGCTCCGTGACTACTGCAAGATCAGCATCAATAGTAATTCTAGTTGCAAACTTACACTCATTGGCAAAAGTTGTTTTTTTTTTCATGGACAAGACTTGTAAATGTCAGATGAATTCTAGAGATAGAAACAACACCACATAAAAATTGAATGAGGTCTTTACTATCTCATCAACAGCAGTGTCTTTTTGCATGAAGGGGCTGACTTACATGGACATGAAAACATGAACGTGATTTCCAGTTGATTGCCCAGAACATTTTTTACCATAGTAGAAAAAACCCATGTTATGTGCTAACAGTGTGGATTACACAGAACTAATCCATCACTAGGCATGTAGAATAAATGCCTGGAAACATATCCAGGTAGAACTTGACACTGACTGTTACTTTGTCTCCAGGTTAGCCTTTATCACTTTTGCTCTTTTTGGTAAATCTCTGTGTCCAAAGGGTTAAATGTTCATGTAGACTTAACCTGTAAAAATGATAAACAATACTGAAAATAACTTGAAACCCCCACGTGAAATCTTGTCACTGACCAGCATACTGAGAAGTCTTTCAGATACTTTTGTAGCTGTGTGGAAATTTTTTTCCTGTTAAGGGACCTGACAGAACTGGTTGGCAGCTCAGCCTCTGAAAAAAGCAGCCTGTTTTGGCCTACATTTTACAGTCAGGAACTCATTTGAGCTAGTGGGGAAGAATAGCAAAAAGCTTGTACCTGACTTTCAGGCCAAATGTTCTTCTCTCCTCCCTACCACAAGGAATTCAGGAGCCTGACATGGCTCCACAGAGATTTTGCCTGACTTTTGTGTGGGATCCCACATTTTTGTATTACTTGAGGTTGTCTCACCATAGTAAATCTATCTTTTTGACTATCTATATTTGGAACTGTTTCCATTAACATATTTCTTAAAGGAATTTAGAATTTGTTGCCAAATCATAGATTTTTATAGCCAGAAAATTTTAATGACCCTCCACAACTTGGCCTCCTGTGACTGGACATCCCACAGAATTTTGCCCAGTTATTCTCCTGTTTTGCCCAACTAAATGGGATCGTTTAAGAGATCCAGTTTCCATTTAAATCCCAAATGACAGGAAATGGTTGCAGTGCTTAATTAAACTTAAAAGTTTATATTGTATTTCCACTTAGAATTTCTGTGACTTCCCCTTCAAAGCCTTTCATCTTATTAGGTCTCTGCCTGCCTGACATGAAATAGCTTATTGGGATCAGTGTGCAACCATCAACATTCTCACCTTTTCAAACCTCAAGGCCTGTACTAGAGCAAAGCTATTCCACTTGATTCAGATGAATAAGAGCAATGTGCAATTTTTCTTGCAGATACTTCCCAGAATACCTTCAATGTACAGGAATATCTGTTGGTTTGTCTGACTGCTTTTTTTGTTGTTGTTGTTCCTGATCCTTCAGAATTAAGAATATTTTGCATTATTAGAAGCTTGAGGTTGCTTCTCCCCAGAGCATAATCCTTTCCCTCCGTACTCCCTTTTTTTTTTCTCCTTCAAATTCAATAAAGATGAAGAAAAAATGGTGAAAAAACAAAAAAAAACCAATTCAAAGGGGAAATGGAAGTGAGGAAGGGGTTCAGCATTTACAGCTATTTTTGGATATTCAATTTCTTTAAAATAGACCTGAAATAATGTGGTGGGTTAACCTTGGCTGACTGCCAGGTGTCCACCAAACTGCTCTCTCATTCCCTCTTAGCAAGACAGGGGTAAAGACTAAGATGAAAAATCTCATGGGTTGAGATAAGAGCAGGGAGATTGCCTGCCAATTACTGTCACAGGCAAATGAGACACAACTTGGGAAGATTAATTTAATTTATTGCAAATTAAAAAGGGAGTAGGATAGTGAGAAAGCTAAACTAAACAAAATAAACTTTTCCTCCACCCTTCCTTTTTTTCTAAGCTCAGCTTTACTCCTGACTCCTCTATATTTCCCCCCGACCTGGGTGGACCAGAGGAGAATGAAGTGTTGCTGTCAGCTCATAACATTTTCTGTTGCTCCTTACTCCTTTGTCTCTGCTCCACCACGAGGTCCTTCCCACTGGATAAAGCCCTTCATGAGCTACTCTAACATGAGTCCTTCCCACAGGCTGCTGTTCCCCCATTTTCTACTCTTTCTTACAGTATATTATATGACAGAGACACCACCAGCATCACTGGTTTGGCTCAGATTTGGCCCAGTGGTGTGTCCACTTTGAAGCTGGCTAGAGCTGACTCTTCCAATATGAGGACAGCCCCCAATGTTTTTTCTCAGATAGAATCCCTCCAGCCCACCGCCCTACCAAAAACTCCAATATAAACCCAATTCAATCCACACTGCATTACAGATTTATAAAAAGTCTGATTTTTCTATATTTACACTGGTACTCCAAACAGGGATACTCATACCAAGAGGCATTGACAGAGCAAGACTTCAAAAAAAAGTAGCTACTCCTTCATAATTACATAATTTTATTTATTAGATTGATTTTGAGTAGGTGAGATATTAAAACAACTAAGCTTTACACAACAATGAACCACCCAGAAGCACTTAATGCAATGCAGTCTCCAGTTATGCAGCATGAATTAATTATGATTAAAAACATTTCAAATTAATGGACTTCTCTATGAATGGCTTGGTATACTGTGCCAAAGCAACAAAAAGGAGCTGACATTCTTCAGAGCACTGCCAGGGAGTCCTCAGCTTTAAAAGTTTATATTACACTTTCCCAGCACAGGTAGACCTTTGCATCCTCTGCTGCATTATGTGATAACATGCTTACAGTGAGAGGGCATGCATGTTGTCAGGGAGAAGTGATGCCTTTAGGTGGGTCATTCTTAAAGAATAATAAGCTTATAAAAATTACAAAGTTATCTATGGTTTGCAGAGAATGCAGAATGAACTCATGTTATATTTTAGAAACAATAATAAGTTAAACTCTATTGGTAAAATTAAAGAGATTGGTCTCAAACTTTAATGATTTTCCTTTTTTGAATACATAAATATGAGATAATTCTGATCAAGTTTGTAAAAAGACATAAGTGTACTAATCTCTATGGTGGCACCATCTGCTTGCAACTTGACAAGAACATATTTCTTCTCTTATGCAGATTTTTGAGAGGGCTTGAAAAGGCAAATTTGTCCCCATCTGGGTTGTGGCACTCAACCTTATATTGACAGAGTTTCCTGCTCCATTCCACTCATGCCTTTTTGAGACAGGCTCATGAAGAATGAAAAGTTGCTATAGGCATATGCTCAACTCAGCTGTGGAAATGACTAAGGTGAAAAGATGAGAAACATGTAGCATTCTTTCAACATGCCTTTCAATCTGAAGCTTCTCTTGAAAATAAAATTATTTATTTTAGTGTTTTATATTAAGAGCCATTTAAATGGATGGGGACTTTCATATCTTTGGGGGCTTTTTGGTTTTCTGGTTTTAATTGCTTTGATTTGATGTCCCCATTTGTTCAGGAGGCATAGAAAAGACATCATGTCAAAATGAGTAATTTCAAATAGGCCAGAAAGCAGAAATAGGAAATCTTTAAAATATAACCCAAAATCTGATTTGAAGACATGAAGCTCTGAGAAATTTCAGGTTGCAATTAATTTTATATACGTTTTAAATGTTTATACTTTAATTGTCCAGAGACTTTGAGCTTGTACAGCCTTCCAGTACTTGAATAAAAACAATGCAATGCAGCTGGATGGTTCTGTTGGTCTTTTACTGTCAGTAGTAACCACCTGAGATTCACACTTTTCTCCAGCACAATATCCTAGAAACTATGCAGGTACCCAAAACAGGAGAAAAGAATTTGAATTATGTTTAGGAAAATTAAAAAAAAAAAAAAAGGAAGTGAAAAAAGTGATAGAGCAAAAGAACAGTCTGATAAATAATTGCCCTATGTAAAAGATCTCAAAAAGAAATTATTAGAATGAAGTAGTTTTAATCTGTAAGATCATAGTTTTTGTTTACTTCTATCCATATAATTCTATATGGTTATGATTTGAAGTGTGATATTGGAAAACAATAGAGTGTGCTAAAAAGCAGTTTATTACTAAAAGGTCATCTTACATCTCTTTAGCAGCATGTACTATTTTTAAGAAAAAAAAATAAAAGAAAAATGTAACTGGAACTTAGAGATGAATTATTAATGAAATTATTTTTGAACTGGTGAAGATTCTAAAGAAAATATTTCAATTAAAAGTAGAGGTTAATATTTCATTTAGCATGCAGATTGCTACATGTTTAGAAAATGAAAACCAAACAAATGATGTCTACCTTCATTAGACCTGGGAAAAAAACTTTAGAAAGTAAACTTATTATAACAAATTCCTGAATGAGTTAGAGGACGGATACCATGCAGAAGGAATGGAAAAGGGCAAAGTACTTCAATGTTTTTGCATTTTTAAAACAAAACTATTTGATTCTGACATAGAAAAATATAATTGTCAACATTTTCAAAAAAGATTTTAATTTTTTTTTAATTCTACTCTACCAAAAAGTGTAAACACCTCAAAGCAAAGATCTCTTCTCCTCCCCTCTTCTCCCTTATCCTTCCCACCTACTAAAATAATATATTGATATTCCCTTTTTGCTTTACCAAGAAAAAGATTTTTCTCTCTCTTTTTTTTTCTCCTGCTTTTTCTTCCCCTTTAGGAGGTGAAGGATGACATCTTGGTCCTCAGTGAAGTCAAAAGAAAAATTCCCACTGACTACAATAAGAACAGAATATCAACCAGAATGCTCATATTCCTGAGACCTTTGTACTATATGCACAATAAATTACAGCTGGTGTCCACCTGTCATTTTGAATTTTCCTGCTTGTCTTTTTCCTTTGGTTCAGATATTTCTTTAACTGTCTGATTTTTGAGCAATGGGTTTCAGATATTATGAGAGGGGTGAGACACAGGGATTTTGTATCACTCTATGATGGCCCCTGCCAAGAGATAATGGATTGACATTGACAAATCCCTCAGAGCTGGACCTGACAGTTAACGGATGCTGTGAGATCGGTCTCAGAAACAGTCTAAGGTTAAGGGGGCAAAAGCAGTGTGAATACTCCACACTTGTCTGATTTTGAGTCTTCCAGACTAAATGTGTTGAAAGCAAGAGGAAGCAAGCCAGCAGTGGCAGAGGGAAAGCAGGGGGAGAAGGGACGATACAGTGAAATCTTTACATCGAACCCAACACATCAGTCATTGCAGAATTCTTCATGGACTACAGGTAGTGATGATTTATAGGTGGTAAGCTTCAATTTGGGAGGCCATAAGCACATTCTTTGATCTAGACTTCTACAGATTTGTTTCCTATGTACTCAGTAAGTAATAAGTGATTTGCTATTGATTTGTCCACAGGCAGAAGAAAAGTGGATTGGTGCTGTAACCCCAACGTGAATGGGAACTTCAGAGACACTGCTACAGAAGGGAAATGCACACAGACAGAAAAATGTACAGATACTTTTAACTTGCCAAGTCTTTAGCTCTCAGAAATGCTACAGCTAAAGCTTGAATATTATCAAACCCTACATGACTGCTTTTACTTCAAATCATAGTGTTTGATCATAGCTAATAACAGAAGTACATGATAAAAGAAAATCCTCTAACAGTCATGACCTCAAATCCCATGCACAGATTCCCCACATAGAGTAAGCATTATCTTAAAGAGCTTAAAATGTTGCCAAGACTAAGAACATAATGTAAAAGTCCAATCTATATGAAATGCTTTTCCAGTTACATAACAGCTTAATTATTTAATTCCATCGTTAGGGCAAAACAGTACAAAGCTATCCCCTGTGTTTTACATCATAAAGCTGGATGACAAATTTGTCATTAAGGGCAATGTTTTCTCTAGTAAAATTTGCCTTGCTTTTTGTTTCTGATTTGTAATGTTATGGATTTACATTCAGAATAATATATGAAAAATATTTAACGCAAAAAATTGTCTTAACTGCTTCAAAAATGTCTTCCAGCTTTCAAACATAGTTACTCAGATGACAAGCCTGTATGAGTTATTGTATCTACCACATTATGTTCTGACCACACCTACTTGTAGTCATAACATTTAATTATAAAATACATTAATTGATTGGTTGAGTAAATCTCAGGAATTTGCTCTTTGTTTTCTCTGAGTGTTTTAAATAGCAAATTTTTCCTAATAGACACTTCCCATGGACATATGTAAAGAAGCAGCAGTCTTATAAAAAATTACAGTACATTACAACTATTCTTGATATTAATTGATTACATTTAGTAAGGGCTGAATACAACTGGCAAAGGGAATAGCTTAGACCTAATATAACTGCTAGTAAAACTCCAGTTACTTTCCAATAGGGATAAGATTTATCCCAATATGAAATCACAGTATGTAAGAATTCTTAACTTTGAGTCATAAAAAAAGGAAAATGTTTAAATCATTTTTTTTAAATTGCTTTGGCATATTTAGCAGTTTTTTTGGACTTAATTTGTTTTCTGTATTTTTGGGTTACTTTACAAAACCAAAGTCATCTAAACTCTGTTTTAGGCTCAATTTACTAAAAATTTCCCTGCTCAAGTACAACTTATGTAACAGCAAATAATGGGGCTTTAATGAGCCAGTTCCTTCACCAATCAATCTTTGATATAATGGTTCAAAACAACAGCAGCAGTATGCATGACTGGTAAGATTCTTCTGCACTCAAATACTGAGTCTACTCCATTTTGAATAATAGAAGCTGGGAAACATGAAAGGGTAAGTCTGAGAGCTTAGAAAGTTTGCCTTCATGTCTGTATCTCAATCAATTATTCTCTCCTCCAAATACATGGGGGAAACTACAATAAAATTGCAGAAAATAACTTTATTTTTTTCTGATGACTACAAAACCATGCACAAGTTGAGCTCAGACACTGACGTGATTCTCATGTTTTATGCAATAAAGGAGTCAATCTGCTTCAGGGGTGAAAAGCACCATAAGCATGAGACAGAATTTTGTTTCTGATCTGCAATCACCCATTTAAGTGATTACTGCAACAGTGGGGTGTGTGTGTTTGTATGCCTGCACTATCTATTTAATTTCAGCCTTAATTTTCATACAGAATTAGTTGGGGGAGGAGTTTGGAATTCTGTGGGATTTTTTTTTCCTAAGGACTGCATAACTGAGTTGGTTAGATATGATGTATCTCTTATGTAATATGTACATAACATGACATTAAATAATGGCAGAAAAATTCTCAAGGTGAATAAAATAGAACTTTACATCCCCTTTTTGAAGTTATATAATTTTATATTAGGCAGGATTGGAACCCTAGTTTATAAGGACTATACTGTAAGTCAAGGTGTGTGGTAAATCAAAGGATTATTTACAAATACATACTTCCCTGTTGGTTAAACCAGGTTATTTTATTTTCTTAAATCTAAAATCCTTGGGCAATGAAGAAATTCTGAAGAAAAACTGGTAAAAATTTGAGACAAATTGAGACATGAAATTCATGAGTACATGGAGGAAAATAGTGAAAAACATTTGTAACATCTTAACTCGTAAAATTATTTTCAAGGCCAAACTGAGCATTAAGAGGAGGCATTACGAAAGGTCCAAAAAAGGCATCACTAAGGAGCAGACCTAGATAAAAGACAGTTAATTATGCTCACAGATATTTATTACCTCCAAGTGTCTAAATAAAATGTAGCTTTTAAACTATTATCCAAGCAAAACCAATGATTTTAACTGGTTCTTTTTACTCGGTATTGATATTCTGTAGAGAAAAACACACATAAGCACAATTTCTTAAAATGCACCCAATACCAACAAGCATAATTTTTAAATGTAAAGAAAATCAGATTTACTAATAATAAATACTCCTTCTCCACCAGTTTGACTTTCTGAGGAACACAGCCTCGAAACCTGTGTTTCCCAGGAAGCAAAATGAATATGAATAAAAACCCACTGCTACTAGTCTTTAAGTGAGGATAAGTGGTGGCAGGCATATAAGAAACATACAACTGAAATGAAATTGAATAGAAAACAACTTTCTTGAGTACTTCTCTAATTTTGGAATCTTAATTATGGTATGAATTGACTTATGGAACATGAGAGAAAATTAAAAATGCAGACCATTATTTAGCAAAACAAGAATGGACATTCAAGAAACAATTCAAAAATGCATGTTTACATTTAGCATTTTACTTAAAAGAAAATCTATATAAATTTATATTGTTTGTTCTTTGCTTTCCTCTGATAGTTAGAAAACAGCTGTACAATTGCTTTGGACTTTGACTGGCTAGATTGTAAGGCTCAATAATCTGTCTCAGCTCAGGGTTAAGTGATGGAATTCATTTAAATGCCCCAGAAGTAATCATCCACAAAGAGTACATTATTTCTTTTTTATGAATTTTCAAACCTAATACTGATGGGTGGCATGCAATTAAACCTGATCAATATGTAATTTAGGTGGGCTGACATGTTTTCAAATTCTCAGAATATAGATTCTTTCAATATTGCAAGAGCTTAGTGAAATACTCAGCCCTTATGAAACAGCCAAAGTAGTTTAGTACAGTAAAACAACAAAATACGCCTGTTCCAAAGACAAATGGGGAAGAAATTAAAGTTACAGACACTAACTTTTCAAAGAAATAAGTAAGAAAAGAGGGCCTTTCTTAAAAGGTTCAAAACAACTATTTTGACAGAAATTAACATGTTTATGTAAAGGTTGCTGTACTGCGCTATATAAAGCCAGGGGATTAATTTTTTAATAGGGTGTTTAAACATAACTCTGAGAGAACTGAATTGTGATAACAGTCAGTTATGCATCACAAATATTCCTTCTGAAAGACTACATTAGCAAAATACTAAAGAAAAGTTTGTTTGTTTTTAAAAAATGTGGTTTATCATAATGATCCTTTGTGTTAAGCTAATAAACAAGGCGAAGTACATTGCTTTGTGACCCTAAAGGTCATCAGTGACAGTCTCTAGCATTACTAATTACCTTGCTGTCATTTACACAAGAAGAATTACACTTGACTTCTTATAATCTTACATGGACCAATTTTAAAATTTATGCCTGAGGTTCTAGTCTGCTTCCTCTCCTGTTTGCACAGACAGGACCCATGTCACTTCCCAGAAAAACAACTGAAAAAAAGCAATATTTGAGAAAGCAAAGAAAATTTTTAAATCTTGTTAATCTTTATCTTATCTAGAATTTTGGAACTGGTTTTAGATAACAAGGAAATACTGATTTGTGTGTTTTCTCTAACAGTGATGCTTTTTTATAACATATAAACACCTTTTTTCAGATATTTCTGTTCAGCTTTTCTGTATCACTCTTAGCATTATTTGTACCTTACACCATTACACAACTTCTTCAAATGCTGAAGATGTATTGAATATTGAATACCTATAAAGCACAAATGTATCACAAAGGATACATTTTCAGATTCTCAAAGGCTCTGCCAAAACCTGTTTTCTGTTTTAGCAGTTTTGGAAATCATCTTGCATTTGTCCCATATGAAAGTATATCACTCATTCTCCTGTGAAGTTAGAGAGATGGATTTAAGTAGTGGCAGAATTTTGAAATACTTTTCTGATTAAGTGGGAAAAGACTGGAAGGAAGTAGGTTCCTGATTTTTTTCATAGCTATATGGAGGTAAATCTGCTATAAGCCCATTGACTTCACTTATTCTGGATTTTTGGTACATAATTGGAGGTAGATCTAATGGGTGCATGCAGACCTCTGCTCCCCGTTGGGCACTCAGAGACTTTGGTGCCCATCTGCACAATCCAGTAGCCTTGAAGTGTGGTGAGCCAAAAAAACAAAAAAGTCATGATTATTTTAGTTCAGCTCAACAGAAGGCTGTTTTTTCTATGGAAAAGAAGTCTGTATCACTAACCAGTGATGAAGAAATTCATAACAAAAAGCAAGACCCTCTTACCACAAAAATAAATAAAAACCTGCAATTGTTGAATTGCACAGTTTGGGTAACTGCTTAATAGATAACATTTGCATGTCTAACTTCAGCAACTTTTTTTGTATTCTGTTCATGACTGGATTTCAGTGAGTGGCACAATCAAGGAATTAAATATAACTAACAATATTAAAAATATTTTGTGAAAATACAATAGATTTTAAATGTGCACCTCCTAGGTGCCAAATGTGAAACTAAGAAGTAGCAGTCATAATATAAATTGAAAACAGAAATATATTCATTTTCACTAGGGAAGAGCACTCTAGAATCAAGCAGCTTTATAAAAAATGCATTAAGGATTTTGAACATCATGCTAAAAGCTGTAGGCTTAAATAGAAAACATTCATTAAAAATTTCTACAGAAAGCAATAGGTTACTACCCCATCTGCAGAAAAGTGTTTCATTTGCAAATTAATAAGCTTTTATAATAGCTACAGCTGATTGGATTTATACATGAGCTCTATTGACTGTTTGCTGTTAAACTCCAGAAAATCTTCTACAAGGATTAAATCCTCCTTTTAACAAATATGAATTCAGTATCATGGCACCACGCAACAGGGGCTCTTGCCCAAGCCCCACAGAATCATGCTGTGCTTCCAGCCTCCACAAAAATCCATGGAAGCTGGCTGATGGCAGATGCCACATGGAGCCCAGAAGGATCTGGCCCAGCCCTGCCTTTAATAAAATGCTAAGCGAGTACCTTCGATGTGTCATTTTGAAATACCTGAAGTGATGAGAAGGGGAAGACATTCGCTGAGCTATTTGCTGGTCACTGGGACAGAAATGACAAAGGATTCTGTCCATTAGTTTTTCAATACAGTGTTCAATAGCAGTAGGAAATTGATGGGGTAACAGTGGCATCACATTGGGGAAACTTATGATGCGGACAATAGCACTTCCAATAAAAGGGCTTTTGATTTTCTGTGTGTCAAACTGTTTTAATATTAGGGCATTTCTAGGTCAATGAAGGGTTAATGTAGCACCATAAATCATATCCAAACAAGAGCCCCGTAACTGCCTGTGTCGAAGAACTATTCTGCTAAGGTCATCTCCGCATTACAAGAAGAAAAAGAAAAACACACACAAAAGTAGGTTGCAAAAGCAATGCAGAGCCACATCTATTCCACTGCCCCAAAACTGACATTGACACAGCATACTAAAGAGAGTGAATAATAGGTGAATTAGAAATTAATGATTCCTCTGCTATGTAAATGGCAATTAAAGGACATGCCATGCTGCAGGCTCTGTCCTAAAACTCCTCTCCATTTGTTTGGATTGAAATTCATAGTGTATGTAAATGCAGCAATGAGACCTGGTATGTGACTACTGAAAGCTAGAAATCTGGAGACAACTTCAGCAGATATGTTCTTTAATTTATGTTTACAAATTCACCTTTAAAACAGAATTTAAAAGGAGGAAAAAAGTGTTATTTAGCTGATTTCTTGGTATGAGTAAATAATGGCTGCACAGAGTAACACATTATACCTTCAACACCGCACAGTAGCAAAACTCAATAATTTACATTGATTATAATCCTACACATCAAAGTGTTACTTTAACAAAGCAACACAGTAGCTGTTATTTGTAAGTGCCTTCTGTCCTGAAAGGTGCTAGAAAGAACAGTTTTCTTTCATGGTGTCAAAGTGTTAAGTTTTTATCTCATAAAACATCCTTTCATCTCCATTACATGTAAGTGCAATTAATAAAATGACAAATTCAATAAAGAACAGAGGACTTGTGATAAAGGAATGTATCTGTTGTTTTGTTCATGCTCTCAGTTTAGTATGGCTACATCTATCACATAAGGTACAGAGAAAAGGCTTTTGGAGCCAAGGAATCCTTTGGGGATATTGTCAAACAGGGGAAGATCACAGTCCAATACTGTTTTACTAGTGAACTAGTGAGATCTACTCAGAATAAAAATTCAAGTCCAGCTGTGGGAGTTACTGTACCTTGAAGTCAGTCTAAGAAAAGAATGATTCAGAACTGGGTAAACTTCGACACATTTGTCATTTAAAATCTGCAAATTCCTGCAATATTCTGTGCTAGCATGTGAAACAAATGGGCTTCTGGGAGGGAAAGCTGCATTGACAAACTCAGCAAAGAGCAATTTTCTGTCATTTAATGAAGGATGGAGGGAGGTCTTGATAAAGTACCCACTCATTACAAGTTTGTTTTTGTACGTGTGTCTGTGTGTGAGACAGAGAGAATGTGTGTGTGTTGATGAAAGGGTAATCTCACTAGTTCAATCTTCTCAGACAAGTTGGACTTGCTAAAAGCACTCTTTATTTTCTTGTAAATTCAGCTAGGTACACTTTCACATCCATAGTATCTGCATACTGGCATTTTCTTTTTGCTAAAAGATGCAAGATATTTATCCCTGATCCTAGGTTGTCTCTTTTTGTCTAAAATGTATCAGCCAATTGATCAAGTGTTTCTCCCTCCTTAGCATACATGAAATATTATAAAAATGGGGGAAAAAGTTATAGTTCCATACATGTAGTATATAAAGCAGTCAAACATTTGTGTATTATGGTCAGTTTTCTGAACAATCCCTGTGCTGTGTATCATTGTAGATAACCTCTAAAAACAAGACAATTTCCTGGTCTCATCCTCTGCCTAATACTGAGAGCAGAATAAGCAGACTTTTCACTACTATCATGAATCCACCTTAGTTGTTTAGGAACCTGTAGGAAGGCTGTGGCCTTAACTTGAAAGAAATTAGCAAAGCATGTATTAAGAAACACTCGTAAATTGAGTGGGTGCACATTATCTCCTTGTAAGTTGTAGTCTTTCAAAGACTTACTACAGCTTCAAGTCCGTGAGGCAATGTTCATGAAGTTGAGGACATGAAGCCATTTCAGACTGAGGGATTTGGTATTCAATAGGCTACCACTCAAATATGCCATTCAATGTACTGCTGGCTGCTTCTGTAATGAAATAATTTTTATATTTTGCCTTTATGTGTAATAAAGGACTGCATCAGTGTCCTGGTTTGAAAGACAGGTTTCCGTCAAGAAAGGCAGGAGCCTCCCCTGAAATGTAAAAATGCAATCCCCCTTCCCTCCGAATTATTATAAATTTGAAATGAAGGAGCTTTCAGGCAAAGATGTGAGGAATAGGAAGAACAGTTCTTTACTAATATATATATATATATATAAACAACACGAGCAGCCAGCAGTAACTGTGGCAGTGCCAGCAAACAGAGCCACCCCCGCAGTGCCCGGCGAGCAGGGCGGGTGCGATGGTTCCCCCGCGCCGGCAGGGGGCGCTCCG
>VXAC01008210.1:342717-376225 GCA_013399225.1 Rhipidura dahli | reverse complement strand
CTCTCTCTCTCTCTCTCCTCGTGCCAAACGCTGAGTGCCCCGGCCCGCCGAGCTGTGCCCCCACCCCCCAGTGCCAGAGTGCGGCCTCCTTGGGCCTTTCCCTTTGCTCTCTTAAGCACCCAGCTATTTCCTCCCCAGCAACACACATGGGGAAAAAATTCCTCAAGGGAAAAGAAAAGAACAGAAAAGGAAAACTTTCAAACCCCAACAATCACTCACAAATTAATTCAGAATCTTCCCAATTAAACATAACTGATCAATTCCCTTTTTATTCTTTTGGGTGGTATAATTCCTTGGGTTTGGAGTAAAACATAATTAACTGTTTGTGCAACCAAAATTAAAAGAGCATGTGTGTGACTGGAACCATGGCATATTTATATCGGACTCAGATTTTAAGATATTTGATAAGCACCCCAAGGATCAATCCTAGGCATCTCTGGTCAAGGTCCTGATTTTGCTAAAGTCAATGAGGCAGATCCACAGAAGGTGGATTTTTCTCATGGAGTTCCATGAAAATGTCTATCAGCTGGAATCATAATATACATATTGTTCTGTCTTCCAGGGGGGTGACTAGATCTACCTTAGTTGTTTTACATGACAAAATACTTGCAATTAGTAGACAAACTTCAGCCTGCTAACATTGTAAACCATATGCATAAACAAAGAGGCAATTTTTAAGAAGCTATGACGGCTTATGCTGTATTAGAAAAAAACCCACCAAAATAAACAAAAACAAAATTAAAAACATGATAAAAACCCTCCAAGCCAAACACATAAAATAAGACGGGTAACAGGAGAACAATCATAGTTTGTAATGTTAAGACCTCCCAGCATTACAATTAATAAAATACTATCTGTATCAGAAAACTAAAATTTCAGGACAATTATTTTTTTCATGTCATTGTCTATCATTTTTACATGCACACTTGTGAAGTCATAACATGTGCATGTCAATTCTATACTTTACCTCTCTTCTACTCACCTTTTTCTTCTCTAGTGATAGTAAAAAAGCATCTGAACCATTTTATATAATGCTCAGTCGGCATTGTAAAACTGTGATATGAACAGCGTTTCTCTCCCCACATATGGGAAATGATCACCAAATAATAATTTGTTTGATGCCTTAAAACATAGAACAGCAAAACTTATTAAGAGAGTACACATCTTGGTGTATGCCTGTTAGAATAATAAGATTTCATATTAGTGCTCTAAAGCTGTATAGTACTTTATTATACAATCTGCATTTTTATAACTACACTGCTATTTAAATATCTTAGCTAGCAAATTATTTCAAAAAATTATTACAAGCATATGTCTCTGAATTTAAATGGTAAGCCTTATGAAGAGAAAGTTACCTTAGATACCTAGTTCAAACGATGTGAAAAACAAAAGAGTCTAAAATCTTTAACATGGAGTCCCTACAGCATTTTCAGCCAGGAGCCAAAACCATAATGTCCCATTACTTTTGAGAGGAACAAAATTAGTGGTTTTTAACCAAAGCAGCCCATGGGTTTGATACTGAAGCACTGCAGTAAATACAGCACTCTGGCTGGTATCAGTTCCCAAAACAGAGCCAGTGATACATTACACATTTTGGGACTGATTCAGCAATTGCTTGTAATGAAGTCATAAATACACTTTTGCTGAACAGGTACATCAAACTTGCAACTACTTGCTATTTGAAGACGTGTCTGGTCCATACAGAAATCTGGTGATTTCCTCAGATTTTATGTCAATTGGACTTTTTTTTTTTACTGCTGTACCTGTGCCATATCTAAATGTGGATTAATTTTAGACCTTTTACCCTGAAAAAGGATAACCCATTCTAACTGAAATTTTAGGTTTTGGGCAAACACAAGATTTCACAGGACAGTTATTGAGACTAAGCTTACTGGAAGTTTCAAATGAACATAGAGTAAAAAAAAAATAATCAACTAAAGCAAGCAAACAAACAAAACAAAGACATACAAAAATCCCAACTAACCAACCAAAAAATAAAGAACAAAACAAAACAAACAAACAAAAACCCACAAAAAACCTCTGCACCAAAAAGAAACCACACACCGAAGACAGGATGGAGGATCATTACCTCTCTGAAGTACTGGGTGATGCTTTACCAAGTGAGACAAGACACACTTCAAGTAAACAGCAACCCCAGCTCATAATGCACAATGCTGAAAATTGAAAAAGTGAGCCCCTAAAGTTGCCACTGCTTTCCTGAGTGTTGGTTAAAATAATGCTTTCCTGGAGGCACTTTGTTAAACCCTTTCTGAAAACATTTTTTTCCTAAAGGATGTCCTCATTGTCTGGGTTGGAATGAAAACGTGAAATAAACCCCAACAATTAATAACATAATTTACTCAAGTATTTTGAAAACTCATTAAATATGCTTAATGACAGAATATTTGCAGCAGATTCCTAACCTTTAGCACTCTTCCTTTATTTCTGATTTTTAATAGTGGCTGAATAATCGTGACATAAATAGTGCATTTTAAAAAAGTATGTGTTTACATGGTCTTTTAAATGAAAGTAAATCTTTTTAAAAGATTATATGGATGCTTGCAGAGGTTGCTTTCAAGAGGTAGATTTTCAGCAAAATTGAAAAGAAACTAAAAGAAATCTTATCTATTTTTTCTGGCAAGGCATAGAGCCCACCTTTTGTTTTAAGGGTATTTTTTTGTTTCTCTACTTCTGTTGTTGCTGATCACTAATTAAATGGCATTTCCTCTATAGGATATCCATGCTGGTGAGCACAGCTGCTTGGCAGAGTACTGTGTTAGAGGATGGATCCTTTATTCCAGTGGCAGCATTCTCAGTTCAGGAAGTCTTGGTCTGTAAGTATCATTTCCATCTCAAATCTGAGTCAGTCTGGCCAAAAATTAATGCAGTTTTAGTTAAATTTTTCCTCACTAGCCATAGTTACTTAGATCATACCAGACACTGGGAAGTGAAAAATAATGAGATGTATGGTCAAATGATTCTTCCAGAAACCCTAAACACCAGGGTTATTTGGCTTTCCATTAGCAAATTAGGAGAAATCATAAGATTCCTGGTTAGCTTCTTTTCACAACTTCAAATGATACAAAATCAGTAAAATAATGCAGCGGACTTTTTTTCTAGATCAATGAGCAAGGTCTCCTCTTAGTTACATTAAAATACTATAAGCTGCTTTGTAGTAGTGTCTATATCTGGAGAAGAATTCTCATGTTCCACCTTTTAGACATGTAAAAAGCAATAGAACATAAAAACTCCCCAAATGACTCACAAAAATGACAAATGTTCAGATAATGACCATATTATTTTTCTTTTGAATGCTGCTTTAAACCAATTTTTTTTCTCTAAAACTACTTACAAAATCTCTTTCTCCATTTGAAATGGGAAATCGGGTTTGCAAAACTGAAAATAAATGTTACTGCTTCTGTGCTTGTATAAATACCAGTCTAATCAGAATACAGTATATTATTGGATTTTTAATTTTCTTTTGAAAAGACCAAGCTATGTTAAGCAGCCTTTAGCAAGCTGTCACAGATGAGACCAATAAGCACATCCTGACTTAACACACATCAGGGGTTGCCAAGGATACACTGTCAGGGGACCAGGGTCAGGAGTCAAACTGACCAATATTGAGTAAATTACATTGGTTCGAATGATTCCCCCTGAGCTAGTAATGATATGGCATGCACATAGTTTTGCACTGCAGACTGATAAATACTGCATTTGAAGGCTAAACAAGGAACAAAGCATGGAAAAATGATTCTCTATAGACTGTCATAAACATTCATTCACATCACTCTGAGATTAAAAAAATACCATCATTGAAATTATCAGTATTCTTTTCCTGAAGAAATGCAACAAAATGACCAAGGCTTTTCACTACTAAAAGCAAAACAAGCAATAAACTAAAATAACTGGAAAGGGCAACATATGCAAAAGGGAGCAAGTCATTCTTAATACTTTGCACATTGAACACTCCTTTAGTGATATGAAAAGTATTACAAAATCTTTACTAAATAGAGCTGTTCGTGACATCTTGCAGCAGCACAATGGCCCTCTGTTGTTCCCTGCATACTTAATTATGATTTTTTTTCCAGTTGTGACTCATCTGAAAGAAGTAAGAAAAGCTTAAAGGTCTTGTTTAATACCTGAATTAGACTAAAACAACTTATGACAAATTTACTGTGAAGCAAATGAACTAGAGTGAGGTAACTTGAGGCAAAGTCTATTGGAAACTGAAAGCACGAGTATAAGAAAGAATCCGTTGCTCATCAGCCAACATATGGCACAAGAGCCTTGCCCAAATTCTCTGGGTCCCAGTGAGAAACTACATTTGTAAGACCAGCAAAGCTCAAATTTTCAATTATAACCTAAGAATGACATAACATAAATAACAAATATTGCACACATTAGAATTTAAAATCTTTATTTTCTCACTGCTTGTATTGCCTCGTTTCTTTTATAAATTCTTCTATGTATGTCAAGTAAGTATTGGGGAGAAGTTATTGACTTCTTTATTTTCATTCCTTTAGTACACATTTTTCTTTCATGACCATAATTTCCATCCTTTTTACACTCCAGTTTGTTTTTTTCTATTATTAGCTGAATACTTTTTTTCAAGGCCACATTTATTATATTTTCTTCTTTAAGCTATTTCTTTCTTTCTTTCTTTCTCCATAATTCATTTTCCCCTCCCTGATCCCTGCTACCAGGGAACGCAGACAGCAAATCTTTTTTCTACCTTCCACAAAGATGCTTCCAAATTAACAAATTTAGTATCTTTCAAAACAAGGTACTTTATGTTCTGTCAACAATGCTTTAAAAATTGCTCTGGTCTTCCATATGATGGCTTTTGTCACCAGTGGTTATATAATATTTGCATATACATGCACATATCATTGTTTGTTACCAAACACTCGGTACCATGTTGAGAACAGATTTCTCCATTAACCTCCTGTCAGAAAATAACATAACCTCTTTTTCTCACAAATGCAAGCTGTTACAGATCCTGTCTCTCCTTTTCTGTCAGTGTTTGGGTGCTGTGCTTTGCAGATAAACTTTACTGAAGAAATAGAGAAAAGCAGCTGCTGCTCTCAAGATTTACTCTGTTTGTGCTCATTGTTGTATAACAATAGTCACAAGCACTCTGAGAAAAGCTCACTGAACAGCCATACAACTACCCATCCCTCTCTGGTTTGATTTGTACCTCCATTAAATACAGAAGGGAAACAGTGCAAGTTTCCTCATGGATGGAGTGAGACCTGGTCCATCCGCTTTCCTCATGGAGGTGTGTGGTTTTTGGCCTCAGTGGAACCTACCAACAAATCTATGCAAAACTCTTCTGGGGAGGAAGGAAAGAGTAGCAATGGACAATTGTTTGTTGTGGAGGAAAACCTACAATTACAGCAGATTAGACGAGATGGATCCTTGGGGTGAAAGAGCTGCAGAGAAGAGCCTGCAGGGATGGATATTTAGAAATTACCCAGGAGCTCCTATTGGACATGTACCTGGAAAAGTTCAAGGCCAGGTTGGATGGGGCCCTGAGAAGCTTGATCCAGTGGAAGATGTCCCTGCCTATGGCAGGGGGTTTGGAGTTAGATGGTCTTTAAGGTCCCTTCCAACCCAAGCTATTCTATAATCCTGTTCACCACCTACTCCACTCTTTTTGGTGCTGCCACCAGCAGGGTGGAGAAGATCCTTTGTGAAGCAGTGCAGTGAGGTGCCACCTCTCTGCTGAGCAGAGGCTGCTCATTCTTAGGTCTAAGAAATGATCCAATTTGTGTGGCAGAAAAAAGCAACAGGTACTTTTTTTTGGCTGATGTGAATGTCCAGAATTTGAGTTCTCTGGCTGTACTGGGCAGATTTCCAGAGTGCACTTAAGTTTAATTCTAAGTTAAGTAAATTCTTTCAAAAATAGACAAACCCACCTTAGTGCCTTTTCTAGGAAAAAATCTATTTTCCTTGAATTTATGCTGTAAAGGCTGCCCCAAAAGAAAAGCACAAATGGAGAGAATCATTATGCATTCAATGAGAGGAAGTTTGATGATGTGATAGGGCAAACTGGTTGGTGCCTTCTGAAATATCTGCACACTACATTCAGCAGACAGTGAGATTATGGAGAAGTAAATACTACATCAAATCCTACATAAATCATTGCTTCAGAAGTGCCTTCACAGAACTACATGCAAATATATCTTTGGTTCCTCTTCTGCTGGACGAATTATGCAAGTGAGAAAGTACATTGCCTAGAGAAGGGCACCTTATATTGCTTCAGGAGCTGAGCCCTGACTGATTATTTTAAGTACACTTGTTTTAGTCACATAAGCTCCACGTCCTACACTGATTACATTGTAATTTCACTGTTGATATCAATAGAGATGGTGACATATGAGTGCAGTACTAAACTTATTCCACAGCAAATAATGACTGAGATTATTAATAAATCACAGCTCCATTTATACAAAGAGGGCTAATTCTTTATAAAGCTCACTACTTAAACTACAATTAGTTTATTCATGCTTTGGCAGCAGAATATATTTTTCGAAGAATCATGGTAAGGTCTTTTCTCAAGATTTTAAATTGTTGCAAACAACTTCCTTTGCACTTCCAATCTTGAACCACTGTTCTTTTGGAATGCACAGCTCATTTTCCTGGATAATGATGCAAAGGTTTCATTTCTCAAAAAAAGACAGGTGAAAAAGAAAGAAGACTGAAGGGAGCATTGCAGAGTTACTCTATTCATATGTCTTCACTTTGATGAGAGCTTTGTTTCACTAGAGGAACTATCTAGAAATTAATTCCATTAATTTGAAGGACCAAAGTGAGCAAATAGCTGCTGCTGACAGAAAAACACCGTAAAAATGGTATGATACATTCATATGCTCCCTATGCATATATTGATTTCTTATCACCTGCCCCTTAAAAAAAAAGTTACCTAGTACTTTTTCTGCTCACTTACTACAGAAATATCTGCACACCCAATCAGTTTGATTTATTCAATGCCCATGCAGCTCTATTCTTGATCAGCAAGACTAACTAGAATAACTAACCGCTCCCTGCTTTACAGAGTGAGTACAGAGCAAACATAAATCAGAATCGAAACCATTTATGAGTGTGCCTAAGTCTATAGAGCCTGCAGGAAGAACAAAGTATTAGAAGTACGTGTCTTTCCACCTTATCCTTTTCCTGGAATATCTAAATCCATTTTCCATATTCCCATTATCCCCAATTAAAAAAAAAAAAAAAAAAAGAAGAAGAAGAAAAGAACTATTTATCAAAATACCATATTTTTTTTAGTGCTCTTCCTGTTCAAATTTTATAAAACGTATGAAAGATAGTATTTCATAAATTTGATCCTTGCAAACTAAAAAGTCAATGTTAGTTAATAAAGGACAGTATTTTCAAACTAGTGGAATCAACTTAGGGAGCTTTGTTGGTTGTTTAAATGCCCAATTAAAAAAAAAACAACATTCACTTTAAAGGAGAATTATATGTTTAACTGCTTCCTACTGTATTTCCAAAACCAGTGGTATATTCTAAAATCCCCCAATTTAAGGCCTCATTAACTTATGTAATAACTTGCATGGTGAATTCACAATGCTGTAGTTAGAGGTCAACAGGCATTTAGCACAATTGTTTAAAAAACATTCTGTAAGAAGCAACTCTCTCTACTACATAGTTAGAGCTAACTTGGGTGTTGCACTCAAAGTAGATATGCAAACTAATTTTTTTGGAAGAAATTACTATCTGAGATTATGTACATTTGAATTTTGGAAAAAAATTATCTTGGAGTTTACAAGTAAATTGATGAATTTAAGTTAAAATACCTTAAACATGGATCTCTCTGAGAAGTATAACAATCACTTTTCCTTCAGAAGCATATAATCTTTAAATAGTACAGTCTTATCAAAATTCATGCATACAAAGAATTTTCAAATTGCCAATCATTTTACCCATTAATTTTGCAGGAAAATTTCATCTTTCGAGACACTGGCTAGGTGAAATGAAAATGGGCATGGGGAACTTTGTATGGGAATAGATATTCTATAGAGAAAAGAAACAGATAAAGGAAGTCCAGAACAAGATGCTGTGGATCTGCTGTGAAAGGCAGGATGAATGAAGAAGCCTGGGTTCATGTTTCTCATTTGTCTCTCTCCGTTTTACCATTGCTCTGGCAATAAAACAGAAGTAAAAACAATTTAGCTGGCTGATATGCTTTGTTTCTTAGGATAATCCAGAGAAGAACAGGATAGACAGAGAACCTCAGTGGTTACTGAGGCAATTATGTCAACAACCATTTTGTATGTTCAAAATAACATTATAAATTACCTTAATGAAGAAAGAAGATTAATATTTCCTCTTAAATGTCACTTGTGAAACCATTTCAGGAATACCATGTCCAGAGTGGTTTCCCCAGTTTATGAAAGACAGTGGTGCATAGTAATTGCAATGTACATTCACTCTGACTAGGACAAAGAAGGCACTGTTCAACCCAGATCTCTAGTCCAAATATTTTTAGCCTGAAATAAAGGCTGAATAATCAGAAAACCTTCAGGAGTCTATATATTTCCACAAATTACTTACCAAATAATTTCTAATCATGAAGAAAAAGAAAGATTTAACAAGTAAATAATTTCCTATTTATTGTCAGCTATCCTGAACAGGATAGCTTTAAGAAGAAAAGACCTTAAAGTTTTGAGATCTTAACTGAAAAAATTTTTAAAAGGTTTCCTTTATTGTTTATGAAGAGAATAATAATCTGAAAAACAAAAGTCATTCAATTTTTTAAAAATTCCCCTGAAAAGAATTGATAACAAGTCTGTGAATTCTAAACAATTGATTAAGCTTAAATTTAATCAAATCAGTACTTCTGGAAAATATTATTATAACCACCAGATTTAATGATGTCTAGAATGTAACATATTTGATGTTGTCATGTAATATTATGGTATTTATATATATTACACAGATATTATATTCATGTTTGTGTATCCTAAATACTCAGTTCTTCATTCTATTATAAGCATAGCAGCCCATGAGAGTGTTGGATTGTAATGAGGGATGGCTACACATTAGGAGGACATTGGGTAGATCTGTGTTAATGTTTTTGTTTGGCAGGACACTTTTGAAGTTAATCTCTTGCCTGCCTTCAGTTATTGTGCTTTGGTTTGCACAGCGGGTTAGTTAAAATGTGTGACTGGGTACTTTTCTGATGAAACTCAAGTAAACAATAATAAGTGCTCTCCAACTGCTGCTGTGAATTCAGTCCACATGATAAGATTAAAGTTAATCCAAAATTGTCTTATCAAAATAGGAATGAATTTTGGGTCTTTATTGACAGTTGCTCCTTACACACAGGTTAACTTTTTGCACTGATTACTGTAGAAACAACTTTAAAGAAATTACTGCAAGTTTCCTCCTGATCCTGCTTTGGAATTTGTGTATAGCCCAAACTGCCTTTGTCCAAATGCATCATACTTGTGCCCTCATATGATTTCTCTATGTTAGCTTTTTTCTGTTTCTACACAGATTTTAAGTTCCTTCAATTTTCCTTATCTGAATGATGAACCTAGTATTTCAATTAAAGACGTGTAACTATTCACTTTTCCATAAAGAAGAATCATTCAGAGGACTGTAATTCAGCCAAAGGCTCTGAAGATGGACTCTATCCTCTTGCAGGCAGTAAATAGTCTTCAGAGAACAGAGGAGGTGCCTTTGTGAAGGATGAAAAATGAAAAAAATACTACCAGTTTCTACAGGAAATGCTAACTTCCATACCATGGGTTGTCCATAATCTCGCTGTCGCTGTTGCAACGCGGACACGTAGAAAAACCACATGAAGTCCAGGTCAGGTATCAATGGCATCAAGCGATTTAATGTTTTTTTCCTGAGGCTTCTATATGTTAGTTTGCAAAAAGTGAGTTAAAAGGCATTAAGTAACGGGTTCCCTGGCGATCCACCCCTCAAGGAGATTGGCCAAAATCTAAGATGTCCGTTCCCCTATGTTTTGCTGGTTGAAGCCATTACAATCTGACAAAACAATTTGCAGGTGTGAATGTTTACAAAAAAGTTACTTTGTTTTAGATAGCTTGCATGGGAAAGACAGAGCTCTCACAAAATGCTAAAGAGCTAAAGAAATTCACTGCTGAAGCTTTTTCAGCATCCACACCTCACCTTAATTGTTCTGCTAATGAAACGTAATACTTTGTCTGGCTCAAGGCAAGCTAGACTCTCTGTTGTGATGCTAAGGCTGAAATTTCATGTGCCAAAAGCAAGCCCAGGAAACATTTCCAGTATTAATGGTCGCAGGGTTGGGCTTGCCAAAAAACGCTCACACACCACTTGGTCACACACATTTATAGTAATTCTGCAAAACAACCTATTACAGACCAGATCTGATTCTAAACTGCATCACTGTGGCTTGGATTTAATGTGTTATTCCAGGAAAGCACTTAAGCAGATTCTCATGGCTGACTTACATTAATGAGACTTAATTACATGCATAATACACATGCTGTAATGCTTTCTCAGAGAAGGCTCCATATCACAATGATGGCATTTTAGTCCCTTACTTTCCCCATAATGCTCAAAACTCAGTGTTTGATATGTATCATTTCCTCTTAGTGTTCTTCAATGTTTTCAAGTTTTTTAAGCAGTTACCCTTGATTATTATTTTTTTTTAGTCCTGAGTATTTTGATATGTTACCACTGACTCACATAAGCTTATTGTTTATGTTCTCTTAGTCTCATAAATGACCTTATTTCAGGATTTCAGCAGAAGTTAGATTATAAAGTTATAAAAATAAAAGAGATAACCTGCAATTCACTGTGTATAAGAAATATTCCATTCTGAATTAAGAGCCATGAAAGTTAGAGAAAACAAACTAGCCGACCTTGCTTTAGGATTTCATTATTTGGGACACGTCTTGATCAGAGTAATTTTCAAGAGTATGAGAGTCTGCATAAAACACTTTAAAAATATCTGTAGTATATAATAGTCGGTTCAACCTGAGAGCTTGATCCCCCTTTTTTTTACAGTTGAAAGCAACCCCTTCATGTTATTTCTGAAGGGATATGTTTTGATGATCTAAAAAAAAAAAAAAAAAAAGGCAAACCAAAACCAAAACCAACCAACCAACCAACCAAACCCCAAAAAACCAAAACAAAGAAAACCAAAACAAACCCAAACCAAACACTCTGACAAGAAAAAGAACTAAAATATATCATATGCTTAAAGTAGCTTCTGTCAGTTGCTATATATGTGTTTATGTAATGAATTGGTGTTGTGGGATTTTTCGGGTATCATTTGCTTTGTCTATACAGACACATATCTTCTTGCTAAACTGGAAGGAAGCTTTGTAATCTTCTATATAATGCCCGTGCTTTTTTACCTCACAGTTGGGCAAGCTATTAATTTCTTGAGTAAAAGGGATATTACAGATGCTTGGCAGAGAGACATCTCAGCAGCAGGCAAAAACACAAATACTTGCCTAAAAAAGTGTCAAAATGTGGATGTGCCTCCAATAATTTAAAAAATAGAAGGTGATAAGTTGAAAATGTCAGGTAATTGGCAGACAGATAGAAAGTTAAACTGTGTCCTCAGTGAAGAAAATTAACCAGCAGCTGCCAGCAGAGGCCCCAAGGTCATCTGAATGTCAGAACCAAGTAAGGGCCAATCATTCAGAAGGGGTTCGCTGCTGATATTTGCCCTCCCTGGTCATTTTCAGATCTCCCAGGAACTGCCCTGAACTACTGCCAACATGTGTTCATTTCTAAAAATTACATAGATTGTGATTTATTACCCATCACGCTACAAAAATCCATTGTGAATTAAATCAGCCCTTTGTTTAAATTGCTCCTCTGCAATACGTATCATATCATCATAAATGACATTGAAGTTATAATCTACAGTAGTCTGCTTCAGCCACTGATAAGGCTCCACCAAGGGACGATCAATACTTACTATTCATTTTTGAAATTATCTTCACATTGATCCCTGAACAAGCGCCAGCAACACAGAGGCACAGTGGCTTTAATACAATAATTATATAAAGGTTTACAGGCTCATCCTCCCAGCCAATAAAAGCTGTCAGCTGGCAGGGACAGTTACAATCCCATAATCCATCAAAATGCTGTTCTCTGACCTATGGGCTTCTGGGCTTTCGGCAAACCTTGATAAACATGCTTATAGAGGAGAGAATAGCAACAAACAAAAAGCAAAAGCTTCAGATTCATATTACCGATTACAAAAACATATCTCTTATAGCACATCACCCTTTTCATCAGTGCAACAAAGGGGTGCATTTTTATTGTAATTCACCCAAGAGTGAATGACCAGATCTGTGTGTAAATTCTCACACAAATTCAGTCTGCTCCTTTCAGGAGGTGACTTTGGATCATGTTGTAGACTCTAATGAAGTAAGCTCATGGAACTAGTCTCAGATATGGCTAATTTAAAGAGGAATAGCTATGCACTCTATACGAAGGAAAACAAGGCTACTAGAAGTCTGAAAGTAAAGTACTGAAAGCCTAAGTATAAAGGGAAGTTACCATCCAGGGGCAAATGAAAATCCGGATTAAGTGGATTGTGAATGACACTGCAGCATTCAGCCAAGATGCCAAGCTATCTTTTTTTGTATGTGTGAATTTGTATTTTCACACAGATGGGGCTAAAAAAATCAGTTTATTTATTAGTTGAGCTACAGAAGTTCGAATTTTGCATATCAATTGAAGCTGTATAAAAGAGGGGAGCAGTCACTTAGTAAGGAAAGACTTTGGTGAAACTGTAAAGATTGACTCCAGCTACAAAATTTCCAATTCCAGAATTTAAAAGAGAAAAAAGCGTACCAAGGTTTTGAGGAAGAAGGTTTCAGGAAAAAGAAGGAAGAGAAGAAAATTAAAGATATTGAACAAATAACTAAACAAACAAAGAAAAAGAGTGCAAATAAAATGAACTGGTAGTTAATGATGTATAATGTCAACACTGCTTCTTGTATTATTGTCTGCCACATCATCTATACCCCTCCTCCTTTACTGAACCCATTGTCAACTTCACAGTATTCTCATGTACATGAGAAGCACAGAACCTGACTCGGATTAGCAGGCACAATTTACATTTCAAGTTCATCCTTTAAATGCCTTATTTGACTTACAAGAATACTGATGAACAGCTCTTTTTTTGGCATCCAAGATTATGCTAAAAAAAAAAAACAAAGCAAAACAAAAAATAAACCCCAAATATATTATCATGTTATATCTCTAATATTCAGTGGGGGAAAGGGAAAACTGAATTTTCAAGTTTCATAGCATTATGTGGAGTTCATTTAGGAAAGAGGTACGATTTCTAGGCAACATTTTCTGGTTACTTCTGTGGTTTGGGATATTTTTGGTTTGTTTCCAGCCAATACAGAAGACATGCCAACGTGGTATGACTTGACTTAAATCCAATGTTTAAGTGTGACAAGTGATATTTGCCAACTGAAAACCTTGCCTGTGACTTGACTTTCAAAACTCTAGAGTAGACCTTAAATATTTCTAAGGTCAATGAAATAGAGGCATAAAGCTGATGAAAGACGAAGTTAAATAAAACCTAAGAAGGAATACAGTAGAATTTTAAATTCCATAATTCAGACCTCAATATTTACATTAAGTATTTGATAAAGAAAAATTCTTTCTTAGAACAGTTATCTCTTTCATTTTAGGTTTTGGTTTTGGGTTTTTTATTTTGACCAGTGGTAAAAGGATATTTTTTTCCCTACCAATGGAAATTATTGTTCCTTAGTGTAAAATACAATTTAAGCCACCACTTTCTTCTAATAGTTTCAAAGACTAATATATGTGTATGTTTAAATTGTACAAAAAGTCTTTCTCCACTGATAGCAGTAAAAGATGGAACAGCTGCCACCCATCAACATGCAACAGTAACCAAAGTAATGTTGTGCAATAAAAACAGATCACAGTAAAAAAATGTGCAGTGGCCTTTGTGAGGTTGAGTGTGTTGCCCTGTTTCTCTAACAACTTTCATTTACTCAAACTTTGATGGTCTATTGATGGCAACTTATTTTCCCCTCTGTTCTTTTAGACATGCAAAGGAAAATAGTATTTTCCTATCTGATCTTGGAGAGTGCATCAGCTTGTTCTTATAAGCACAAAGCATCTTGTATCTTTAGAAAAAAATAGTTCCCATATGGAATAACGACTCTAAAATACCAAGCTAATTGTACCCAAATGACTACAGCATTATCCGTAGCCTTAACTGTCAAATAACGCTCGGGTCTTAAAGTTAATATGGGTTAAACCTTGTACAGGATTGCCTGTGCTTGCCAAATTACTCCCCCAAAGAAATGTCTGTGATCTCACATTAGTCATACACCTCCGATGACACCTGCATCACCCTATTCCTTTCAATGAGTTTGCACAGGTAAGACTGATTAGCAATCTAATTGAGAATTAATAAACACTCCAGTTAATGACAGTTATAGAATTCCCATTGTCCCTTATTGATTGCACGGGCTTTGCAGATGGGCCGTAAACTGTAAAATAAACCCTCTCTAACTGCACAAAAATATCGCCTCCCAAAGCCCCACACATTTTAAAAAAATAAGATACAAATATGAAGAAAATACAGAAAACTACTACTGCACTAATATAAATTAATTCTGAGTCATACATAGCTTTGGTCCCAGGATTGGACTTCCTCTCCCTACCACCAACCCCTTCCCATTTCTCTGGTAATTCAACATGCATGCAGGAGTTAAAGACCTATGTTAAGTAATCCCTACCAATGCATGATTCTTTCCCACAGTGCATGTAGGCAAGAACAAGCCTAAAGAAGGACAAATTATAAAATCAAGCCACCATAATTTGGGATTTGTCATCCAGTTATGTGAAAAGACTGGAGTAATTTGCCAACATAAAGACGGTCTCATTCAGTGTACTGTCGACAGCTAGTATTGTAATGATAATGAAGCAGCCTCTGTAGAATTGACACAGATGCATAAAGTGGTTTTTGAATCTGATATTAGCAACAGACCCTCAAAACAAAATTGAAGTATTCTTATACATTTAAAGGATTAATATAAATAGGTCTTTATGAATATAAATGCTTGAAGCACCAACTACAGTAGCAATGCTTAAAATGGGAGTAAAACTTTGCTTCTGGCTAAACTTCCTTCAGACAAAAGAATTTTTATGAAATTTGAGAATCTTAAAGCATCTTGACACTTTGAGGTTACAGCATGATAGCACTACACTATATTTTGTATTATTATATCTCAACATGGTGTAAAACAATGCAAAGCTTATGAAAGAAAGGTCAGCTAAAAAATATTAAACCAAACTAGATATACTGGAGCAGACACATCTGTGGTTTAACCCCATCAGGGTTCTTAGATTATTTGTTATGTGACAAATGAGAGATTAATCCATATCTTAATAGACTTTCCAAGCAATATCGACCTATATGAACAAATACAACAATAATTTAAAAATTGGATCTGTCTTTGGCTTAATAAATAGGATAACAGTTCATACTTTGTGGTACCATTTCTAAAATAGATGCATAGACAAAAGTTATTCTCTAATACACAATTTGTGGAGTTAATGAATAAAAAAGTCATAGTGCATGTTTTCAAGTTACAGATCCTAAGTTGCCAGCAATCACACTGCCATACAGAATTGTGAATCCCTTCTCTTGCCATATAATTTCCTAAAATAAATAGTTGTATTTTATATTTAGAGAAAAAAAGAAATATTAGAAAATTATTTCACCATTAACAGCGCCATCATAGTAGGTAGATGAAGAAACTGGAAGTTCAAGGGAAAACAGAATAGTCTAGAGGCAATTTTTTAGTGTAAAGGAGAGGGAACTGTCAAAGCCCTGACATTAAACAACAAGAGAGAAAAGTAAAGATGTACTCAGGAAAAAGAATTGTTCTGTCAGAGATAGCAGAATGATCAAGAAAAATAAATTAGGTCTTCCATAATGCAGATAAACATGTAAAGGGAATATTCTGCCTTCTGTTAAGTGAAAGCCATGTTTTAATGGTTTGCAACAAGAGTTTAAGAAAAAGTTAGTAGAAGTAGTAGCAGAGTGTATTTTGCTTATGGAATGCCAAGAAAATATTCCATCATTAGAAGCAGATAATTAAGAAAAGGGCAAGGAACAGGTAAGGTTAGGAATATGATTTTATAATTCTAACAAATACTATACTTTGTTTTTACTTAGCCATCAAGAAAGAGGAGAATGCTGCACTGAGAAAAGACATTTGGTTAATAGTTGAAAGATAAGAGCAGACCACCAATAAATTGAAATATAAGAATTACTCATGAAAAGAAAATATATATCCATGCATATACCACTGATTTCATGAGGATGGGAGAAAGAGATGACAGAAAAATGAAACAAAAGGGAAGGTATGACTGATAGGTTCAGGTGTTAACCAAGCTAGCCCATGGAGAAGGCACCTGGGAGCTGTGGTGGACAACAAGCTGTCCATGAGCCAGCAGTGCCCTGGTGGCCAAGAAGGCCAATGGTGTCCTGGGGTACATTAGGAAGAGCATTGCCAGCAGGTCAAGGGAGGTGATCCTGCCCCTCAGCCCTGGTGAGGCCACACCTGGAGTGCCGTGTCCAGTTCTGGGCTCCTCAGGACAAGAGAGACATGGAGCTCCTGGGGGACAAGAGCATCTCTCTCACAGGGACAGGCTGAGAGAGTTGGGCCTGTTCAGCCTTGAGAAGAGACAATTGATAGAGGAACTCATCAATGTCTTCCAGTGTCTGAAGGGAGGGTGTCAAGAAGATGGATCCCTTGTGGGTGGTGCCAAACGATTTGATGAGAAGCAATGGGCAGAAACAGATGAACAGGAAGTTCCACCTGAGCATGAGCAAGAGCTCCTTTACTGTGTGGGTGACCATGCCCTGGAACGGATTGCCCAGAGAGGTTACGGAGTCTCCCTCAATGGAGACATTCCAGGACTGTCTGGATGAAATTCTGTCTAATGTGCTCTGGAAAGATCCTGCCTCAACAGGGAGGCTGGCCCACACAACACGCTGTGATCCCTCCAAACCTGACCCATTCTGTGAACCATAAAAAAACCTGTTCATCCAGGATCCTCTAGGAGTAACTGCAAAATACTGCAACTCTGTAAGAGTAAGGAGAAAACTGGCCTTTCCGTATTAACAAGATCGTGAAATATGTGATCAGCAAAACAGTTGTAAATGCAAAATCCATGTTTGATTCAGAGACAATCCAAGGAGGATTAATCAATGAGATATTTTAGTTTAGGAATAAAATAGTAGAAATGCAGGTGGAGGAGAATATGTTTTTCTCCTGTTTAAGGGTATCAACCCGTGTCTTCATATTTATCATGTATTCAATTACTAATTCACATACTCTGTGAGTGTGTAATAAGAGACAAAAATATACACAGAAGGTCCTAATAAGGCAAGATTTCTTGGGATACATATTAAGAAAATACACTCTTTACTACCAACTGGCATCTACTGCATGGAGTTTTAGATCTTTAAGGGTATAACTCATGAAATATATGTATATATATACTGAAAATTTTGGAAAAAAAAATTAGTATCTCTGAATATTTGTTAGTTCCTGCTGTTGAGTCTGTTTCAAATGTGACAGTAGATGGTGAGTGATCTCCCTGTTTTTTTCTTGACCCAAGAGATTTCCCATTTTTTTTTCTCACATCTTGGTGAGGAGGGAGAGAGGGAGAGCAGCTGGGTGGACAACTGGCAGGTGGCCAAAGTCAATACCATAGGTACACAATGAATAAGCTGCTGACATCACAGACTGCATATAACTCTTAAAATTATATTGGTTTATGTTGGTGAAGAAAATATCCTGTTATTAAGCATTAAGCAAGTCTCAGTAACAAAAATTGATAATAGTTGCTTTTCTATATGTTTGAGCTGGGAAAAATCAAGCAGACAGAAGTGCAAATAGGCTTCTTTTGTGTAAAGAAACTGAATTTTATTCAAATAAAATTAATCTTAACACTACTGCAAGTTCCATCATCTCTTGTGATCAAAATCTACCAAAGGTAGTTCCACATACCATTACCAAGGTTTGGCTGAGTCACTTTATTGCATTCCTACCCCACAGAGATGTTCTAGAAAAGCTGTGTTTTCAGTAGAAAAGGTTTGGTAATAGATAGCTCTATTTATGAGATGTAAAGGTATAGAAGGATTTCAAGAATCAGATTGTTGAGCTTCCAGGGTGAGAAATTGAAAACTTTTCCAGGAAAGGCTGCAGACATAATTATAGTTTAGTTAAACTGATTATGTACATCTACCTTTGAATTAGGCACTTTGTAAGCATGTTTGTCACTGAAAGATTCTTTAGAAGAGTGACCTAAAAAGCAGTAGTCACCTGAAGGCCACATCCAAAACAACTCCCTGCATCACTGTGAAGAATTTTGTCCCAGGAACTGCTTGTAGAAGTTCAGCACCAATGCTGTTTCCTAGATTTTAATCAAGTAAAAAGAGTATTCCTCAAATGCCTATTTTTTCAACACTATATTTTCAGCTACATGTAAGAAATTCTGTTTATAAATATCAATCACAATCATTTTTTTATTGCCATTGCTACAGTTCTGACACCTGATTCAATAAACAAGTCCATATTATGCACTTGAGAAACAAAAGCACTTCAATACTTTGCAGGGTCTAAAGTATAATGAGTGGGTTACCTCCTATAAACAAAATGCTTATGTGAACTCCAAATGACTTGATTTAAAATAAATCTGGCTTAGAGAGATGCAATTTTACCCAAATCTAAGAAAAATATTATGCCAGATCAAATACTAAACCACTGAGCTAATACTTTTAATACTCATATAGCAGAATGATATTCAAGTAATTACACCTGTTGCTAAAGGGCATATTCTGTCAACATCTAGTATCCCTATGAACAGGATGTGGAATGAGAAGAATACATATTTAGAATTACTAATTGCTATAGAAATGACATGGTTGCTGAAATAGGAATAAACTGCCTAAAATTCCGGAGTACTTCATAACAACTTTCCTTTCCTGCAGTTATCTGAACTGAAATTCATTCTCTTCAGCATCTGAAGAGCTCTTCTTCTTTTGCAGTTAAAGACTAATTGAAACAAAAGTAGGTTTCATAAAAGGGTAATACTAACCAGTGCAGTTTAGTACCACCAATGTCTTCTGTTTAACATTGTATAAATGATGGGTAATTGTGACAAAGGATGGTTTACATACAACCAGAATTAGAAGGGAAATAGTCGTGCCTTGTCCTTATGTAACATGCTTAAGTTTACAAATAACTGAAATAAATGAGGGCTTTGTGGATAGGATGTTTGGCTATGAAATACTAGTGAAATGGCAGTGTAAAGTGCCTGCAGGAAGATCTTTCTGTGATCAGAAATGTGATTATTTTCCTTTATTTATCTATCCTTTTAAAAACCATTATTAGGGTATCAATACATTAATTTCCCAACACTATTTTTAATCCTGTTTAAGTCTGACCTTTCTTTGATATCCATAAGAAAAGCCATAAATTACTTGCAGAATGTTATCCAAGAAGTTTATTACAGAAAATATTAAAACGGTGTCCAGTTTGTTGGCAGATCCACAACTGTATCCATTATATGTAAAATTAAAAAAAAAACCCAAAGTGAATAAAGAGGTACACAAACCACAGAATGTACTTTCTTTGCCCTTTGCAACATTTAATAGCATTCTCTACAGCACTGGAGTCAGTCAGCCATCCCCCACATGAACGTAAATACACTTCCAATGTTGATTTGTCTGCTTAGACCACTTCAAAGATGCCAAACAAAAATAAACATTGATCAAACCTCTAAGAGATGAAAGTATAAACTTAAAATTACTAGTAAGAAAAGGTTATCCTTCTTAAGTGAAATAATTGTCTCTATTCTGCATGAAAGTACTTTTCTAGTGCATACAGTGAAGAGTTTTTGACAATATAACTACAATGTTGAGATGGGGACTTTTCTCTTTGCCAATTAGGATGTAAAACAATATGAAGAAAAATTATTTGGATAGGATTTTAGCAGTCATAGTAGCACACACAAGGACAAACACATCAATTGTAAGTCTTTGGATTACAGATTTCAAACAATAGAGGGCTCCTTCCCAGAAACTGCATTACTGAGTACACACAGACATCTCTCACTAATTTGTTGTCTCAGCCATGTAGAAGAGGCTCAGTGTATGCTTCTAGGTCATTATAACATTAGATAATATCACATATAAATGTTAAATGACAGTCACATAAGGACATATATGAAATACTAAAGATACTCTAGAAACTTTCTCTTGTATTTTTATTTAATTGCTTTCGACTTGTAACAATAGAAAAGTACTGGGCTGTGGAAGAACAGCACTTGCCTGAACAACAGACGATGTATCTATTATCTCACTTCCATGAAGGTCATCGACCTATGACAGTTGGAGTAGCAGAAACATTAGAAATCATGTGCAATTTAATCTTTACACAAATAAAGGAAAAGTATCACAATGCCTGAATAATGAAGAGTCTCTCAGAGAAAAAGAAAAGTCTGTCCCTGAGGATATTCTTCATTTTCTTTCCTGAACTGTTCCAATGCGTTCACACTATGAGATTCACTCACTGTGCTGACACACGTATTAATAGTATTTTGGCTGGAAGAGTGTAGATGTTCTAAAGTGATTGCAAAGTGCATCTGTGACTCAGTTCTCCTTTCATTCATTCATTACTTCTTCATGTCAATTCTGGGAGACTATTGTTCACCAAGAAACTGTCATCAGGATTGAAATTAACTGGTTTTTCTCCTACTTCAGGCAAGACTGGTTTTATGTTCCCTGCTTTCCAGAACATGCTATCTTATCTTTTACAAGGTTGGAGATAAAAATATTATACCAGTTTCCTTTGAAAATAAACAAACATCAGGAAAATTTGGAGAAGCATATATAACAAAACAGGATAACCTATAAAAGCATTTTTAAGTTATCAGTCTGTATTGCTGTTATAATTTCAAAATCAAGCAAACAAAAACAAAGCCCTTCCAATTGCAATTCCTAATGAAGGACAACAATACAAGTTTATTTTCTATTTTCTGAAAATTGAACCTTTATGTCTTCAAGAAAAGAAAGGGCAAAAAATAATCAAGAGTCAGAAGAGGTCAGTCATTTCATCTTGTTGTTATTAACTGAAAATAAAGGATGTAAAAATAATATTTCCAAAAAAGAAGTGCTGTTATTGACAAGCTGTAAATGACTTTAGTCCTCTATTTGTCTGTCTTAAATGATGTTTTTAGATGAAGACTATGAAGACTTTTTTTTTTTTAAATTTTATTTTAATTACCAGTCCGCAGGTTTTGGAATAGTGTGGGAATGACTAACTTCCTTTCAGAATTATTATTTTATTTTTCTCTGGACATTTCTTCTTCTTTATGTAACTTAACTTTAGTGTCATTTACAAATAAAATTAGAATAATATGATCTTTATTTAAATATGTAGTTACCATCTACAGCTTAAAAGGAGAAAAAGATTTCAAAATTCTATTTGTAATTAAAATGGTGACAGGAGCTCAAAATTTGGAAATTGTTCAGGTTAATGAAATCAAAAGGTATCACGAAGGTTTTTATTGCCATTTCATCATTAAAAATTTATTGCAAATTCAACATTCAAAAAGTCAAAATGAAAAATATCCACACAGCTGAAGTAAACAGTACCATAATTTCTATTTACAACTGAGTGAATTTTAATGCAATGCTATTATTTCAGAAAAACAGCAGCACTACAGAATTATTTAAGAAAAATACTATTATTCAAATTATTAATAGAAAAATTAAATCTTCTTCCACAGTATATTAGACTTTTAAAATTGAGACAGTTGTGAATGATTTCCCACAAACACAAGCACTTTCACTGATGTTGTACTGTCTGAATGCTTGGAGAATAACCAGTTTTATTCACCTAAATTAAAGTACTTAGAGAAGGACATGGAGAATTTATTCTCTTTTATTCTCATCACTGTGGAATTAAGTTTTGATATAAAGAGGAAAATAGAGGGAATCTGACTATTCATTAAAAAATGATAAGAATGTTTAGAAAGGTTCTAGGTTTTGCCTGAAGTATTCCTTTAAGGTGCCTTTAAGTGCAAGTATGTATACACTACCTGAAATAGATACATCCTTTTATATAGTTGTCTGCCTCCACCAACATACTAGGACAGGGAATTATTATAATTTATAAGTTTGGTTAATTATAATACAACTGCATCAGGAAAGAGTTGCATTTAAAAATGAAAAAAAAAAAAAAAACAAAAAAACCCCAAACAAACAAACAAAAAAACCCAACAAAACAAACCCCAAAATCTTCATTTGTTCTTCCAAGATAACAAAAAATGCTTCATTTATTTCCAGGTAAAATATTGTGGATGAAATTATGGTTGCCACTGTATTAATCCAGGGAGGGCTGAAAGACAGAGTTAGGGAATTTATTCCCTTGGACAAAGACTCCTGCAGACACAGAGCTATGACATGCAGAGCCCGTGGCTGTGTTCATGTTCTGCTCAGGAAGCTGGAGGCAGCAGCAGGCATTCCTTCCTTTTCCTTTGTGCTTGCCTTTGCCAACACGAAGTAACACCACGGGAAGAGCTTTGCTTAAATCTCTGGCACTGCAGACAGCCAGTGTCACAAATGAGGCCACAAAGACAATGCTTAAAAAAAACCCCTTCACCCTACAAATTTCAATTACATCTCCAGACCTGGAATTTCTAGGGGAGAGACAAAATGTTTGTATTAGCTACACAATCAATTTACTTTTCACACACATGTTGTTTGCCCTCTAAGGAAAGAGGAGTACTGTTTTTTTTTTTAAATTTCCAGCTGTATATTCCTATAGCCAAACATCCAAATCTCTTTAGCTTTCCTTGGGAAAAAAATGTGTATACCTCAGTTTTCCCAGGAAACTGTGTTTCTTCAAGGAACACAGCTTGATCATGTAAACTAAAAGAGAAGATAAAACTAACATCCGGTCAAATATGCAAATATAGCTGCAATATAGCCCAAAATTTAGAGATTAAAAATTTTCAGTGGAAAAGAAAATAATCTTCAAGGTGCATTATTTTGCCTTTCCAAAGAAAACATCCCTGGTTTTGTTTCATTGCAAGAAAAAGAAGTATTATAAATAAGGATGGAATGCAAAGAATGTTATGACTCTGACAGCAATACAGTAGACTGTGATGTGCTTGCCATTCTTAATAGAAATATCAAGAACATAACAGTCAAGCCTGCTCTAAATCTATAAGTATGCATGTTGCCTCATTGCTTTGGCTTCACGACCTTGTCTCTCCTTGACACATCTCAACACTCAAATCAATGATGATAGACATGAGGGTCTTGTGAATTCACCTGGGATCACACATTTTATGTAATATTTTTTATTACCTAATTACAACTTAATCTTATCTAAATATATAAACCTATATATATATAAACCTTTTTTATTTCTTCATTTTCATATTTTGGTCACCCGTGGTACTTGTTGTATATCATCCACTTTACCAGTCGTACTTCTAAAAATTTTGATGCAGACTCTAAAGAGGATATTTTTAGTTTCATTTTCAACAATTTCCCCTCAAGATTCCATTTGTGTCAATTCACTCATTTATAGAAAATGAGACTGTTGTTTTCAATTTAAGTGTAGAAAGAGATATGTTGCTGCTGTGGGTTGCCAGTATGGTCATCCAAATTAAGGACCTAAAATACAGAAAAGGAAGAAAACAACTTTCATTCCAACTTGTCTTTGTAACCTCCCTGGGTGTTTTAGATATTTTTATGATTTGATTTTTAATATCTACATAGGTTTGTTATTTATTTACTGCCCAATATGAAGACTCCTTTACAAAATACTACAGGAAAGTCAAGCAGACTAACTAGTACTAAATGCAGCTGCCTAGGCTAACAGGTAGGAGCAGATACAAATGAAATAGCTGAAGCCAAAGTAATTAAAATTTTGTTGGCTTTGATTTTTTGAATTCTGGCACACCATTTCATTCCTTTTATTTTCTCAGCACACAAATTTAGTGTTATATACCTGAGGCAAAGGATAATGTAACATGTAGTTAATTGTCACCTTGTCAATTATGCATGAAACAAACAAAACAATTTAATTCAATTTGCAAGTCTATAGCAATTTAGAAAAGGTGAAAGGAATCTTTCCTATCTTTGAATTCTTCTGAAGGCTTGTATTTTTAATATTTTTCTATATATAAATAAATACAAGCTAATAAAGTTTAGGCCATTTTCAAAAAAAAAAAAATAAATGAACATATAGTTAAGAGTTTGAAACACAGAATTCCTGTATATGATATGTGTGTAAGAACTAAAGATTACAGACCTAAGTACCTTTTCCCATTCTTTCTACATAAAAAGGAAGGAAAGCTGCACAGCTGATAGTGTATTGAAGCAGGAAACCCAGAGAGAAAATAAGGCCATACAGTCAATAGCAAAACTTCTATAGATTTGACAGAGTCCAAAAGCTTGTCTCGAAATACATTCCTAGTTTGACACTACCCTAAGCTTACTTTTTCACATTTCAAAGCAAGGATTTAGGATGGTGCAGAAATGAGAGAATCTTGATGCTGTAACACTTATTTCACATCTTTCAGTTCACCATAATCAGAGAAAATGGCAGATGCCAAACTGAATAGCCTGGATTCAAGATGTTCCCAGTACACAGAAAACCTATTCTATGTCCCCAAAACACATGGGAAACCCACAGAAAATTTATACAACACTTGGCACAAAATGGATGATTTTACTTCCTGATCCTGCAAATTGTTCCTAACTTAATGCTTATGAATATTCCCATTTGAGTCAATTGGATTATTTACATTCATTAAATTAAGCACATATATAACTGTTTTTCAGATAAAGGTCTTAATTACTTTTAAGGTATTGAACCATTTTTCTTCAGACTTGACTCAATGAGAGCTATAGATCAAGTCTAGCTAGAAGTTACTAGCATTATCTGGGTTTACTTATCCACCAAAAGTGTTTCTGACTAAGATATAAAAAGAAAATATTTTCACATTCCCTCATAATTAGCAAAAGTATTTTAAAACAGTCATTTTACATGTTTGTCAAGAAATAATTGCTCAGATGAGACAGTCTTTTATAGAAAATAGGAAATGGATTACAGAAATGTATATTTCAGTAAATATAGAAGTCATTAATTCTTTGTTTATTCCCCCAAGATAACTAAATAACTAAACAGGACTTTATTATTTATTAAGTAGTATCCTGTTTGCATCTGAGGAAGGTGCAAGGATGATATTGTGATACATGACCAGAAAAAAGTTACTGTTCTGATATGATAACCAGGGGCATAAAAACAGAAGAGATGAGAACAGTAAAAATTTAATAAAATATTGGTCTTCCTAATCTAAATATAACAGAATAATAGGAAAAAACACCCACTTTTATATACTGCACTTTTTTATACTGTATACTTTTATATACTTTTATATACTCTCTATGCATTAGTAAACAAAATATAAAGGCAACATTTTCCTACTGTCTGAGTTGATCTTCTGAAAAAGTTAAATATTTCCACTATTAAGCATTGTAATAGGATGAAAACAAGAAAATAAGAAGTATTAGGACCTGCTAATTTTGAGATGACTTTGGTTAGTACCCTTATGCAACTGAAAGTTCCAAATGACTGTTTTTCTTCATGTCTCTGTCCAGGTCAGGGTCCTCAAATGTGTTTAATCACTGATTCAACTCCCAGCAGAGACTAAGACAAAACAGACACTTGCTTCCTATTACATTAAAAGGGCTGGTGTGATCCACACCCTCTCTGTTCTTCCTGAGAATTTAATTTTGTGTCTATATTCTCTAAAGTGCCTTGAACATACCAGTTTCAGTTCAGATGGTTTTCAGTACTCCAGCAGCTTTTCCTCCTACTTCCACAACCTATTTCCAAAACACATAAGTCACAGGTTGATTAATAAATGTCAAGCACTTAGTCTGAAGAAAAGACAATTAAACTAGTAATGTGTTACTTTTCAAAGACTATAGATATTTTAATAATTCCTAAAAGAAAAAGCTCTGTACCTCTATATTTTGCTCACTTGTTCTGTCAGCCCTCACCAGTTTCCTGGCCCCTAATGTGGTACAGTGAATAAGGGTTCTGATCATGTTCAACTCTGCCATCAGTGCAGTGGTGGGTGTAAAGTTCAGCTATCAACTTAAACCAGTGCCACGTATCTTTAAAATCCTGTACACCACTATCAGATGACTGACTCATCATCCATTTTGATGCATAAATTAAAACAAAGCTGTGAAAGAAAATCTAAAAAAATTAAAGGACTGGGAACTTCAGAGGAACCCCTAGAAAATCATCTTGCAGAATAGACCTCCCATACAATAAACTATATAGCATAGCATATAATTCAATTCCAACATTTTCTGTTTTATGAGCATGAATAAAAGGTCTCAGAAAGTAACAGAGCTTGTAACTAATTAAATCATACCCACCTATTTCTTAAGTGTTCCTTGTATATACAACTAAAACAACTCTCCCTGATGAATAAAATCCTTCTGACTTTGCTGGAATCAGGTTATTTCCCATTTGCTTTCTGTTACCTAAATCTAGGTCTAGACAAAATTAAGAGGGTTTTTTCCCCTCTCCTTTATTTAGTGCATGTTTTTAAAGCCTGTTCTGAGATTGCAGGCAATATATGGCCTTCTCTTCAAAATCAGGAAGGATAACCTCATTATACGTTTATTTTTCACAATGGGCTGAAATTAACAGATGGAAAAAAATGACAGCCCTTAACTTTTGGGAAAAGCCTTGTGAGAAAACATGGAGTAAGTCTTCTCAGTGTCCATCTGCATGTCAGTTTGCTTATGGATAAAGAGAAGAACAGTAACCTAATTCTTTCCAAAGCTTTTAAGTGCTAAACTAATCACTTAAACTTTAAATAATAAAATATAATGCAATAGCCCATGAGCTGACCTATTTTGGCTCCAGGCATGCACAGTTATTAAGGATTTTGTTAGAGTCAGCTGAGATATAATGATGATACTTTACAGCAGAGAAAGATTTAACCCAACGTGCCTTTCATGATCTTAGCTGGACTTCCGGGTCTTACGCAAAGAAGAACATTAATCATAAAATATGAGAAACTAATACTTTAATTCCTTTCCCACCAATCCTATGGACACATGTCCCTCGGCTTATTAAACATATTTCAATCTGCTTCAATCTCACACATACACGTCTTGTAAGTTGAGGTGTAACATGGTCTTACCCTTGAAACTTTAGGTGTATTTACACTTGCAAAAGTGATGCCTGATCAAGCTGATTTGGTCACGTTAAGCATAATTAAGAAGCTTGTAGAAATAGCAACAAGGGTGCTCATTTACCTGGCTCTACCTTGTGCTTTGAAGAGATATGTTACAGTCTTAATTACAAAGGCTTATTTTCCCCCAGGCACTCTGCTTTTGACAAGAGTCTGAGAGGACAGAATTTTTCTGCAATTTGAAATGCAATAAATGCACAGATCTATCTCTTGAAACTTAATTGAGTTAAAATGGCTATCCTGCCACCCTTCACCAGTGGAAGTGTTGTATGTAGGCAAACAGCTGACTGGACAACAGATATTCCCAACAGTGCCCATGGATGAACCTGTTCATGCATTACCTCACCAAAATTCAGAAAGGAAACATTCCCAAACCTGCTATATAATCTGAATTAGGTCTTAAGTATAATGGAACACAAAAAGTCCAATCCCAAGATAAAAAGGTGCATACTTGGTATATTTAAAAGGTCAGGGAATTAACCATTGTGAATTCTTAGGAGAACATACACCTTGCAATTTTTCCAGAAGTGCAAGTTAACAAGCACATGGAATACGCTAAAGAATTTTCAAAGTTTGGATTGCCTACACACTAAATCACAGTGGGCAAGAATTTTGTCCTTACTTCTCCTAACAAAAAAGGCTAAATTATAGTATTTCTTCTGACTTCAGAAATAGTTTATGGGAAGTTCAGGGACAATTCAGTCATTTTTCAGATGGATGTATTATGGAAAGGAAAAAGCAGAGCACGAAATTTCAATGTCCACATTTCTCCCACAAGCAAGAATGGGTGGTCTCACCTTAATGCTCTGTATTTCTCTGGAAGCAGTATCAGGTTTGGTACTGGTTATTGCACTGCCCAAAAATGTGTGCCCACAAGCAGATTAATAGGCCTATGGTTCGCTGACCTCTGCACTATGCTTTTCCTTAAAAAAAATTTTCCTGTAAAAATCCTGAGGATACTTTGGATTTAGAGCACAGTTGGGCTGTCCATGATATACTACCATTGTCCACACTTGTGTTGTGGTAAGATTTCTTTTATGCTTTTTCTATATTTTGAGAGCAGATTTCACCCCAAAAAATTCAGAATTTTCCATCTTTATTTTATTCTCATATAAATATTTTTTAAAATAGCAATATAAATAACTAATGAAAAACATTTGGGAAATGAAAGGAATAAGCCCAAACCAAACAAAAGCTCAAAAAGCCCCCCCCCAAACCCCCAAACAAAAACAACACCCACTAACAAAAACCTACAAAAAGAAAAACAAGCCCTGGAAAACTAAATATAGCATTAAGGTTCCATGCACTGGGATCATTTGAAAACTGAAGAATAATCTCTTATCAGCTGCTCTTACATTTTCTTCAAACACATGTGAGTATGCAGCGGAACACATGGCAAATTATTAAGTCTCTTTATGATTCAGATACAGAGGTATCACAATAATAAAAAAACTTTCTATCCCTGAAATAATATACTGTATAACTGACAGAGGAGGCTTAAATATGTCTGGATTAAAAAAAAAAAAAAGTAATATACCAGGCTTAAAATACGATATTCTATACTACTTAGCAGGCAGCTAAAGAGGGTTTATAGACGAGAATGATGGATGTAATTTTCTTTTGTGGAAAAAAAACGTTATAAGCAAAAGAACTGAATTTAATCTAATATCACTAAAGCTTGCCATAATCTTATGGAGCATTTGGACAGTACCTAGGGCCAAGGAGATGATCCTGAATTAGCATGGTATACAAATCAGCTTTTCGATTTTTATCAGATTATCTGCATTAGTGGCTAATGCTGATACATTCTGCAACATGCAATAAACACTCCTAAGCATCATATTTCCAAAGTGTAAAATATCTTCAAAACATCTTAATTGTTTTAGCAAGCTAAAAGTATGCTACTTTTGCATGAATAATATTATCAGAATCCTATTAAATCTCGTTTTTTATTATCTCTAATGCTACTTAAAAGAGAAGTTAATAGAGTAATTCATTCTCATACCATGACCTTGGTCACTACTACATGATGTTTCATATTCATTATGCTGAGCTAAGTGAGGGCTCTGTTATAATATCACTTAATTTATATTCTGAATAATGCTCTGGGGACAAGTTGCTCTTGTGCATTATGGTTCTATCTAAATCACAAGTGGAGAGAGCAGATAACTATTACACAACATGTTTGCTAACATAAACCATTATTACAGACTTTAAGCATGAAACCTGGGGAATTAAAAGTTAAACAGCATTATACTTTCCATAATAATGTCAAGCTTCTCTTCAAAAAGTATAAAAAAAGCATGAACAGTCAGTATTTTTATATTCTGGTAGATTCTTCTGAAGGGTACTATTTATCATGCTGTAGTTGTGAAACAGATAAAACTTCTCCCTCCTCAATATATTTTTCCCCCTCCTAATTTTAAGGACTAGCAAATAACTGATGCTTTTTTGCATTTGAGGTTCTCTTCAGAGAAAAGTCTAGTACAGCAACCCACTCAATGAAAAAACATTACCTGTTTCCTAATGTTCAACTGCAAAAATATACTTTCTTTGCCTTCTACTTTCAAGATTAGTATAAATTGATAAATTAAAGGTTTAAGAATTAAATAATTTTTATAATTCTAGTATGCAAAAGATCCCAGCTTGGGAAAGAGTCAGCAGGTTTTACATGAAAACTTTAATACCTGCAATATTTAATATCATGAAATGCCCAGACTACTGAACATTAACTGAAGTAAGCAGTTTTGTTGGAAACTAATAATAAGGCTACAAATGTGTTGTCACATAACAGCTTCGAGAAGCCAACCCGTCTCTCCAGTGAAGAAACTAAAAATCCCTGGTACAAGTCTGGAAGCTCAACTTGGAACATGAAAGCTAAACTGGAATATTATCTTTTTCATTTGTATTCCAATGTCAATAGAGGACTCACAAACCACACTACTTATAAGCTCTATCTATTTTCCTCAATGGATCAGTGTGCAGATGCAGTAATTGATTCATTCGAACTAAAGCTAAGCAAATAAATTCAATATTATTCTAAAGAAAAGAGACTCCAGCTCTATTCCCTCTGATGATTTTACAAAAATCATACTAAAAATCTTTCTACCAACGTGGGATGTAGATTAGTTTCCTGCTGAACACAAACCAAATCTGAGAAAATAAAAGTTGTGACTTTGTTAAGCTGTTTTCCAAATGAGAGCGGTACTTGTCACATCTTTACCAGCCTTTTGGGGGCCATAGTTTCATCTCCGTCTTTTACACACACAAAGAAGTTTCCGAGCACAAAATCAACAATGCAGATGTGTTAAAGTTAAGACCAATAGTAGGAAATTATATCCTCACTTCCTTGCCCCTGCTGTAAAACAAAACAGCACAGAAATTTCCACCACTACTTAAAAACCTCTAAATTGAATTCTTGCCAAAGGTTGTGGTGGATTAGAAAGTCACAACACAAAATGCCTGCACAGATATGGGCCTTGACAGCCATGCTCAGGAGTGCAGAGTAATTTGTGATGGTTTAAGGTGTCTCTGGCTCAAGTGTCCCACCAGTCCTTCTACACCACCCCCCAGGTGATGGTCCTCAGCACTGTAGCCCTGCAATGTCAAATCCTTCAAGCAGCTCCACAGACACCTTAAGGCTCCTACATTTACCGGTGAAGGTCTCTGCCAGTACACCAAACCATGAACACAGCTGTAGCTAAGGTGCTGGTCTCTTCCATCTGCCATAAATGCTCCAGAGACAGGAATATCTAAACAGACCCAAAATCTAGACTTTTAAGCCACAGTTTGATTTCCTAGAGATCACAGAAGAGTTTTCCTGCTATGACGTGCTCAGAGACACTGTTGGCACAGTCAGCAGAGCAGAGAATCTTACATTTCTGACTATTACTGTGCACATACATCAGCCTGAGTGGTATCTCATATCTCAATTTGCCATGCCATGGCGGGTGTATGGATGACACCAGGAACTGCATAGGAACTGTAATGAATGATTTTGGCAGCTCTGAATAAAAGGTAACAGAATATGTAGGATCTGTATGTCTCTGACTGATACATTATGATAGATTACAATGCTGCTGACATGTCAAAAGACATGATTTAGTAGTCACTGGTTATTTCAATTTACTCTTTTTACGTTTTTAATTAGTAAATGAGTCCCTCATGGTCAAATGATTAATTACACAATAATTCACTGCAGTGCCTTCTTTTCCTGTTTGAGTGGAGCACACAGTATATAGAGAAACTGTTTGGAATATAGACTGACACTATAAATTATAGCAATGTGTTCACACTGCTTTAGTTAAGGTTGTGTCAGCACTCCCATTAAGAACTCCTGTTTTCAGGTTAGTTAAATTTAGGCAGAGAAGGTCCATTCTACTTTGCACACTGGCATGCAGAAACTCAACCAGGGAATAGGTATGTGTACACAAGGAGAGGGTGGAAGAAAGTGAAGGAAGCAGGTACTGTAGAGATTTCTAAGAGGCAGGAGGGAGAGGGCAGGAAGCAAAGAAACAAAAGCTAGTTACCCCTTGTTCTATGTGATCATAAGGAATAATGATACATCTTCATTTTTATCTCTTCTCACAATCAGGTCCCAAAAGATCATTGCAAATTTCATCATTACATCTGACAGAGATATGAAAGACCTTTCGTAATGCTACCCAAAGCCAGGAGTGAGGAACAGAGCCCAGTTATCCTTTCAAGTCCTGGCCACACTGTCCTGCTTAAGATACAGCACAAATACTAAATTTTCCTTAAGGTAGATACAAGACTCAATTTGAGAAGCTTTCTGCATGGGGTATGGATAGGTTTATAGGGGAGATATAGATATATAGGTATATGTGTAGTGACTAATGATGGATTTTACACTTTGGGTTATGAGTACGCCAAGCAGAAAGCAGCAAAAACACCTTATCTGGCCAGTTTGGACTGTGAGAGGTACCTCAAGACTGGAAACTGCAGAGTTGTGGTGGTGTGACTCCAGCAGTGAGTGCTCTTTTACACGAAGTTGTTTTAAATTGATCTATTTACCCCTAGCTTAGCTCTGTTGGTCAGAGCATGGTGCTAATAACACCATGGTCATGGGTCCAATCCCTGTATGGGCCATTCAGTTCAGAGTTGGACTTGATGATCCTTATGGGTCCCTTCCGTCTCAGACTTTTCTGTGATTCTGTGATTTTACTTCTATTTGACAAAGATCAACCAGTGTAGACTGAAAATGTGACTGTTCCTGAAAAATCTCTCATCCGGCTAAAGTTTGTTGGCTGGATGCTCACAAGCTATGTGAGCACTTGGCTCATATCTGTAAGGTAAAATAATCCAGTCTATTAGAGGAAGTTTACTTTGGTGGGAAAAATATTCTACTTTTATGTCTAGAAATTCAGGAAGTTCTAAACTTAGATTCTCCATAGATACCTAAGATGGCAATAGCAAGAATTCAGGGCTCATAACCTTCCTGTGTCTGCATGTTTAAGGACTATTAATAGCCCTAATATTCACTCAGCTTTGTGCAAATGTAAGACCATGCTAAAGAAAATGTATGTTCACAGTCTTGCCAAATGGTAACAATTGATCGGAATTACAGAGCTGGACAGTTTAGATTAGACAAATTAGATGAATAAGATGGTCCTAGTGGTAGTACAATACACACCATTAATAACAAAAGATCACACCATTCATTGGAGAAAATTATTTTGATATCAGTCTTAGAATCTCATGCATGTTAAATTGGTGAGACACAGGTTACTACACCACTGTTCATATTAGAAAAAAGGACAAAGAAGAAAAACTTTCCTAGAGTTACCAAGTATCCCACATTACTATTTCCATGGATAACACACTCATTCAGTAATACATCTTTAGGAATTATGAGATGTTATCTTTGGAAGAACAGAAAACTGAGAAACCTAGAACAATAATTTCCTTGAAATCACATACTTTCTCTATCCATTCCTCCAGGACATCACCTCTTCCTGAGCAATGAACAGAAAATGCAGTCTTCCTGAACTTAAATGCTCCTAAACTTCACCTTGCTTGTATATATTATATGAGAAATATCCATAATATCCAACTTGTTTAAAGCCACGTTGCTGTAGTTCTGCACCTCTGATGCCCAGGGATGTTCATAATTTTGCAGTTACCTTTAGGCTTA
>VXAC01008210.1:315217-337717 GCA_013399225.1 Rhipidura dahli | reverse complement strand
TCTTTAGGGTTTTTTGCTGTGTTTTTGACATACAGGAAGGAAGAGTAACCTCACCTGAAGCACCTAATTTAGGAATACAGCTCCCTATGAAGCACAGCCCTAATAGAAGCTGTATTAATTATAGAGTAGGCATAGATGCTTAACTTAAGCATGCAATTAGGTTACTTCTCTACATGGTACCCTACAGGTTACATGTAATTAAGGCAGCACTTCCCCATGTTGCTCACATTTTGAATTTCTAAATACCTACTGCATCTGATACAGTTTGATTAAAAAAATGCTAATAAAAAAACATTATCCTTTCCAGGACAGTTTCCAACTTGTCCAGGAAACAATTAAGAGGAAATCCATTTCATTTAATGTCCACTACATTGTGTATCATATGGGGCAACCCTCTCTGATTATGAAGCAAGGTAGCTCTAGTGATCATGAAATAACTCATGCTCCTCAATACCTGAGCTGAAGTCAAAGGTGTGCTCCAGCCATATCTCCATGTTTATTTTTAAATGGCAGATTGGATCCCATGCAGTCATATAAGCAATGAGTCAGGCAATAGACACAATCAGAAAAACATGACTAGAGGCAGTCAAAGGAGAGAATTTGAAGAGGAGTATGTACTGAGGTGTAAAGCAGAACCACCAAGTAAGAAGCACCAGCTTTTATTTCTGCCAGTTTGAAATGACTGTTGAATTTAACTCTTAGAGGTCTTAAAAAAAACCCCTAAAATTTAAATTCTATTACAGACTGTTGGATGAAAAACATACATAAAATGTGTAAATAATATTCCTTTGTAAATGGCAAGTAGCTCCTACATGGCACATAATGAATCAAAACCAGGATCAAGTTAGCTTATAAACTTGAGTACAAATAGGCAGCAAAATAAATCAGCATATATTTCACATGTTGCAAAATTTAATTCTTAAAAAAACAGGAAAGATTTCTATCTGCTCACAACTACAAATCTCATCATTTAGAAAACAATGCATTCTGCTGTTATAGCAGAGTGCATAGGAATAAAAGGGCTTATCTGAAGTGTTTCTTATATTCAGGAAAACACTAACCCTGCACCATACCTGTGCAAATAAAATAGAGGGTGGAAAATATTTGGAATTGTCCTGCCCAAATGTGGAATTATAAGATGCCAAGAAACCATATTCTACTCCCTACAGGACAACTACACAGTGCTATTCTAACCATATACAGCTAATCTAAATTGTCACACACCTGCAGCAAGACAGAAGAGAAGCTTTGTGGTGATTAGTGTTCAAGATGCTGCAGAGGCAGGCTGTCCTTTCCAGGAGAGCAAAAAGAAAGGAAATAAATACATCAACTCTCTTCCTGACTGTCAAATTATGAAAATCAGTCTTGGAATGCTCCCATACAACCTTGCTATGAAACAAGGGCAAATTTAATCCCTCATACTCAGTAGCTTGGCTGTAGTCCAGGGAGGTCCTCAGCATGAAAGCTGAAGTGATGCCAAACCATGAATATCTAGGAGAGCACAAATATTAGATTGAAGGATCTATTAATACAGAAATGACTAATGCTAGCATTAGGCAGAATTTATCTGCTATTTTACCAGGGAATTGGAGTGTAATGCACTTCATCTATTTAAAAAAAATTCCTGAAGACATATCCAGATGAATGTACACCTAGGAAAGATATCTACTGCATGTGCCCATAGGATTCCAGGCACTCTGTGTGCATGTCACAGGTGAACTATTATAGGAAACAATAGTGGCCACATGAGCAATGAGCAGTGAAATGGTAGCAAACTGGTTTTCCTTACACTCCAATTTTGCTTTCTGTCAAGAATTCACATGCACATTCTGGCAGGTGCAGCCCATCTTCATGCACAATGTCTGCAGGTGAATTGGATTGGTGTGGTTTTGCACGAGGGAATAATCAGAACCCCCTTGTTCAAAATTGAACAGTCAACCCACGTCACAGCAGCTGGATGTGCACCAACATCCAGCTGGCTGTAGGCCAAGACTTTGAAAGTCTCATACTGGGAATTCATTCTTTAGGATTTTATCTGGTGTGTGGGTGGTGGTGGTGAGTTGAATTTTGGGGGTTTGTTTGGGAGTATTTTTTATTTGGCTTGGGGATTATGGAGGATGGAGAGGTGTAGTTTGCATGAATTTTTGAGTCTGTTGTCATTATTTTTTCTTCCATTTTCTTCCATTATTTTTTATCTTTTGCTTCCATGCTATGATGCAAGCCCAGGACCAGCACCAAAGTCTTTCTCTCAGCAGTCATTAGGGACAGAAATCACTGATTCAAACTCACAAGCAGAAAAAATTGTGAGAAATCTTGCAAATCTAATATACCAAGTTCTTCTTCTTGTACTGTATGTAGAAACCATGCAACACAAAATCTTCACAGTAGAGTGAATAACCTTTAACTATCCTGGAGAGTTTTCTGAAGGAGGAGCAATACAGGAAAACAGCACACTTTTACAGTATGTTCATGTACAGTAAGCACATATGATGTGAAGACATCTTTCCCAATACAGGCAGCTAAACCAAGAGAGGTTTTCAGGTGTAAAAACTGGAATATGGATGGGAGGAAAAAATGAATGGCTATAGATCATATTTTAGAGGTTCCTGAGCAGAATGGGAAGGGCTCATTTACCACTGCAGTCCCCCACCTCAACATCAGAATTAAGTCAGGTTTTGCTGCCAGCTTCATTTAAATCAGTAAGATCATTAATACAGAAATCATATCTAAAATGTTTCTGTAAGTCCTCCCTATGACAAGGAAACATGCTGGAGGGTCACTCACGTTTCTGGCAGCTACAGGTATTAACAGGGATTAAACAACACCTTTTATCTTTCAGAGAACATCTATAAGATATGAGTAGATACTGTGATTTCCAAGTCATAAGAGTAGCTCCACAGCTAAAGCAGTTGTTTCTTGAACCACTGAAAAATAAGTATTGCTGGGACTAGAACAGAACAAGCCTGATGACTTTATGCATGAAAAATTAGCTCAAATTTTGGAAATTTCATTAAGATTAGGTATAAATATCCAGCCTAATGACTGGCAGACCAACTGGCCTAGAGCTCTGTGCAAAAAACTCCATTCCATGGAACTGAAAAACTGGTAGGAATACTCCATGGTTTTCACAAATGTACACAGAGAAACAAAGCATGGTGGAAGAAAAGGGTAAGGTTGTGGGCAAGGTCTGACTGTACTTAATTGGTAAATGTTACACTTTGATACCTGTTGTACTTTCTAAACCATGGTATTGTAATCTCATCATTATAATATTAAGAGCAGGCACCTAGGGGCTAAAATTAAGAAGTTAAGAGTTTGGTTTATGATGATGTGGTTGAATTGGTGCTGTTATAATCACTGCATTATTTCTTCTGAAAGCAGTGAGCTGTTAAACACAGTAGCCAGGGGTATGTAGGAGTAATTCTTGTTCCCTGCTGTCAGAGATCATGGTCTTAAGCTTATTTTTCCTTTATACAAAATTGACAGATTTAGTGTTTCTCAAGGCAAGTTGTTTTTCCTGCCTTTCTATATAGCATGCAACTGGCTTTCTTGGAACCCAAGGCAGTGGATTGCATGGAAACTATAAGAGTGTTTACAGCTGAGGATCTCTTCCCATTATTATCATATTTGCTGACATCACATCAAGCTTCAGGCCCCTTTGTAAGATATTTATGACAATGGGGGGCCAAAATCTGACTGCCACATTCCTAATATTGTTAGCCAACTTTTGGGAAATTAACATTGCAAATAATATTGGATACAACATCTATAAGGGAACTTTTCCATCGTTAAAGCATGCAGGCTCTTGTGCTGATCTGCACCTGGTAAGGTGGTTTTAGACTAATTGCAAAGGACCTCGTGGAACACTGACACTTAGAACTGGGATGTCCTGTCAGCTGTCATGGCTATTGATGGACAGGTCTTTCTCTGAGATATCTCAAAACTATGGATGGAGGCTGATTTAGCATTGCCATATGATCATCAGGTCACTGGGCCAAGTGGATCTTCCTACTCTGAACATTTGCAGTGCAACCAATAACATTACAAGAAAGTAAATTTGGCCGAGTCAAAAAAGTGAGATAGTTCATTTAGAAATGTTGTGTCAACATGTTATTTGAGCCAAGCAGAAGTGATATGTGAAAATACTAATGAAAGAATAAGGAAATAGGGATTTTATTCTGGATTGTAAGTGTCAGAATCCAAAGTGTAAAATAGAACAAAAAAAGGTGACAGAATATTTGCACAGAAAATTAACACAGAAGAACACAAGTCATCAGGTTGAAACAATAGTTCATATGATTCAGTAGGATCAAGCTCTAGTATCAAACTATGAGCAGTGAAACAAGTCAAGGATGTCAAAATGCACTTCCATAGCAGCGAACAGATCTGCAAATTTACTTTACAAATGAAAGAGGCCAGGGAGAGAAACCGAGCTCTGGATCCTAAAGGATTTTAATCATTTAAGAGACTGATTTGGATAACAACAGATCTCAAAGTCAGAGAAGCATGCATGTGTCCAAAGAAAAAAGTCTATTCTCTTCCTTGCATATTAAGGGCAATTATAGGGAAATGATATACTCAGTTTTGGAAAAAGAAGCCAGCATGGGCTAACAACACTAAAGGTAGTCCTGGCATATTAAAAAAAAACAACCAATAAAACAAAAACATATTTGTGAAGGTAGGTTGGGTTTTACGACAAAACTTGTTAAAAAAGGGGTATTCCTGATCGATTTCTATAGAAACACTTAATATACACAAAATGAAAGACTTATGGGAGAGAGAAGGATTTATAATATATTCCAGATGTGTCTTCTATCAACATCCACGCTGGGCCACGCTTTGTTCAGAATCCTTATTGATTTGCAGAAATACTGAAAGACAAGGAAACCAATATAAAATATATCTGATTTAATCCTACAGTAGATGTGCCTGAATAAGGAGACAAAGCTAAGCCTGAAGATGGCTTGATTTCTCTGCAGGGTTTTTAAGGAAGCCAATTTTGCCTGCAGATTTTTCCAAACCTTTACATTACAATCCCTTCCAGTTTTGTGCAGCCAAGACATGGTTTTAGAACATCCTTACCTTTTATCCTGAATATTAGGAAAAGCCATGAAATCTTTGTTCAGTGACAGCCTTGAGGAACCTCTCTAGTAACTGCTGGGTAACTTTTCTCATTGATATAAAAGCGTAATTTTCCTTTCTATATGAAGATGATTTGCAGTCAGTATGACTTATTATAATCTTACCTTTTAGAATGCCTATTTTAGTTTTTGTACTAATGCTAATCTTCACAGTTGTAAGAGTTTCATGAGGGTACATAAAGGTTAAGGGAAGTTTATATTGAAGACTTTTCTAGTGGAAATCTTTTTCAAGACCTCTGTGTCTAGCCTTAATTTCTTTGGTTTTTTTTTTTTTAAGGAGAATTTACCTAATAGGTTTCAAAGTCAAAATGGAAGACCAAGAGGCCATATTCAGTCTTCAGTTTTTATATGCCTATTGTGCATTCACAGCTTCCATGAACTGCATAAAGTAACTTAGTTCTCTCAGACATCTACAAGCCCATGTGGAGCTCAGACTCTCTCTGGGTTGTCAAACAACCAGAAACATTGGACAGATGGCCCAAGTCTGAGCAGAAAAAGGCCTGTTTTACATACCATCCGTGCTTGGAAAGCACAGACCTCTCTTAGAGTCAGCTCAAAACCACCTATTTGAGGAATCCTAACACGGCAGATCCAATCTGTCCCAAAGAGATAATAAATATCACACACCACGGTATGTTCCTGCAGGTTCTTCCAAGGGCCACCCTCTGCCTCTTAAAAAGAGGTTGAAAATGGCTTTGCAGTGTGTCTCAAAAGCCAGATGGCAGTGACAGAAAACAGTGCAACTGATAACATAGAGACATATGCACTTCTGTAGTTTTTGGCCCCTTGAGACACTTCTCAGAAGTAGCATAAGAGAAACTCTGCGGGCTGTTAGGACACATTTGTATGCCACAGGCCCACATTTACTTCTTCTCATTCACAGTTTCAGTTCTCTCAGCAAGGCATCTCTCACAAACACTAAAACTTTGATGAAGATTAAATGCTATGTTAAAATTACTTTTCTGGCAGCCAGCTCTGGATGGGAGGATTCTTCTATTAGCTGAAGTGCTGGGTGCAAATGATTACTTTTAAGTCATTTTTCTGAAGAGATTCAGCCTAAACACATTTAGGAACAGGACAGAGGTCTGATAAAATACACCATTCAGATAAATGATTGCATTTTTAGTTTTAAATGTCTTAGGATCTCACTAAATATTCATTTTCACAGCTTTAAAGTGACTTGCTACTTAAAAAAAATGAAGTCTGATTTATCCTTCCTTCAGAACTGTAAAATATGTATTGAACCATTATTCCAAGTGTTTCCTGCTTCTGTTTACTAATGAAACCTCTTGACAGTCTTGATTAGAAAGTGTCACTTAGAACTCTTTGATCTGGTAATATAACAATGGCACATTTGACATGTAATAAAATGCCAGAATATAATCTTGAATTATGCTGTTTTTTTCTATGAAAAAGAGAGCAAACTTTACCGTGCCAACTAAAGCTAGTTTCACCTAATAAATTACAAAAATATAAAATCTTTTTAAATTTAGAAAGGTTAGGTTAAAAAAAAATGTAGTGGAAGATGTCTCAAAAACAGGCTTTGTTGTCTTATATTTGTCCTTTATATCACATCATCAACCTGATCTTCTAAATATAAAGTTTCTGTGTGTTTATTTTTTACCATTTTTATTTGTATTTTACCTTTTTTCATTGGTATTTCTGCTCATTTATTTTATAATTTATTTTAATGTAATGATTTTTATTACTCATGGAAGTCAGCTGCATTATTATTACCAGACACATAACTGAAGCCCTGTCTAAGCAATTTTACACCTATTTTATTTATATATGAGGCTTCCCCCGCCTTTATCTTTTAACCACAATTATAGTACAAGAAGTAGTGTTATTGCAAAAGTAACTCACAGTATGAAAGCTGAGACTTTGCCAACACTCAAAGAGATTTTTTTTGTGTAAACACATTAAAATGTATCCTGGTGAATACTCCCAAAGTAAAAGCACAAAAGAAAATTCAATTTGCCAAAAGAGACAAAAAAATCAAGAACTAAAAAAATGTCTTCTCATAAAGACAGTACAAATAAATCCTAGTGCAGAGAAGTGACTTGGGTGGTGATAGTTCATCACTTCAAATAACAACTTTTCCAACTTTTCCTTTTTTGTTTTTTTAAAGACAATTTCAAAGATTTCATAATAAATAAGACTGTTCATATCTATCACCCTGACAGAAATGGATAAATTACCCTTCTTTGCACAAACATTTTTTAATGGCCCCCAAAAATTTCAACAGTTGCTTATATGAATAATTTTATTACCTATGCCTCCTAGTTTATCTGTAAATTTGATTATGACAACCCTTCCTTCCCTCACAGAGATGGTGCACAGTACAGGTGATGGCATATACAGTTGTTATTGTGTAGGGAATGTGCATACTGGTTCAAGTTATCAGAAAAATAAAAAAAGAAAACTGAGAGATTCAGAATTTCATGGAAACTATAGGCATATCATAACATCTTAAGATTCTTTTAAATAAAATTTCCAGGCTTTCAAGTTCAAACTTTCAACTAAAAAAGCATGTTTGTACATCCAAAGCAATTCCTAGGTAATGTTTGATTACAAGTTTTAGTTACCATTAATGGGCATGCTCTAAGCAGTCATTCAGAGACCAGCAGAAGTTGTTTTCTCAATAAACTAAACTATATGTCATGTTTTCTTTTTCCAGAAAATATAGTCTTGGAAAGAAAACCAGATTGTTCCTGGACAGGCTTCCACACCTAAATTTCCATGTGCATCTTGCCTAGTCATCAAGGAAAACCTTTGGAAGGGAGTAATGGCATTTAATATTAATCACCCCATTATGCCAATAACTCAGTCCTACAGTGTCAGGTTCTACATGATGTATTTAAGTAAATTAAAAATGCAAGCACCATGACCTGTTCACTTATCTAATGGCTTCTTTCCACCTTTACACATCGCTCACAGTACAGGAAAAAAGGCATGTGATCTCATGGCACCCTGGATGGGGAGACTCATTTGGTAAAGAAACATTTTCATTTTCTGCACTCTTTTTTTCCCTTAAATGAGTTTTCAAGTGTGTCTGTCCACTGCCCAAGCCGCTGAATCTTTGGAGCAACACAGAAGACAGAGAGAGAGCTCCTCAAATTGTGGCTTAAGATTTTGTGTTGTCACAGAATCATGCTATAAGGATCCTTGAAAAAAAGAAAAAAAAAAAGGAAAAAAAAAAACCAAAACAAAAAAGTTGTAACAGGCCATATTTTATATTCAAGCCAGCTTGCTAGTATTTTCACTAGCTTTCTTTTAAATTATGTTTATAGACTTTTACGAATAACTCAACATGGCTTGCAGACTTCATAAATACAAAAATAATGGATATTAATGTTTTCATTCACAACAATCTTGAAAGACCCATACTGTATTCACAGTGATGGAGACATTAAGCTGCTTGCCTTGTGCCGTACACAAAAGAAACTGGGAATAAAATCTTGACTGAAGTAGCTAAGAGAAAGTTCTGATTTTTGTAGAAAAACCTGTGTACTAATTTCCTGTATAAAATTGTAGATTTTCTAAAACTATTTTTATTTCATTTTCTTGACAGGAAAAAAGTTATTTTAGTTTGATGTGATCTAAAATGATTTATTTCGAGCCAATTAAATTTACAGTTTCTTTCCTGCCTAGAGAATTGTAATTTAAAGCCTATCCTCTCATGCTGAGAAGGCTTCCATGAAGGTCTTGCCATTGATTTATTGTCTGGGTATGAAAGAAGAATCACTCTGTTTCTGTCCCCAGGGACCAGATTGTGACCAAGGATACCCAGTGCCACTCCCTGCTTGGTCCAATAGCATGAGGAGAGGGATGATTTCACTGAAGGGAATCTAGAGATAACATTTACCACTTCTAAAAGCCATCTAGAGGCAGTGGGGGTGGGACTGGTGCATGAGGAAACCTGTTTTAGTCACTAAGTGGCCGTGGTGTCACTGGGGATATGTTAGGGTTGTAGAGCCAGCTCCACACACAGATCTACCTAGCCTGAGGGCTGCAGGCACAGAAAAATTGGGAGGGCAGTTCCTTAAGACAAAGAGAAGAAAAATAAATAACTTTTTTTTTCTTAATTTGATAGGGAAATTCTTGTGAACAGAATTTTAGGAGCAAAGGGAGGAGGGCATAATGTGCTATGATGCCTCTAAATTTTTTTGGATTTCTACCTGTAATGTCATTTGTGCACGTAAATGGGGCACATTTTGATTGTCAATGGGAACCAATTTGTTTTGGCTTTTGGACCCTGCATCCACAGAGTTTTGCAAAATCTTCTTATTGATCACCATGCCTGAGGAACACCCAAAGGATTGTTTCATGCCTGCACTCAAGAGCCACCCAGATAACAGCCCACTATGCCTATAAAGTGGCAGAATAAGAAAGCAAGTGAGAGTGCTCCTCTCATGCCCTCTATTTGTGAGGGAAGACAGATCATCCACTGGGTCTTATCGATTGGTTCCTGCCATGGGGACTCCAGGGTCCTCAGCAGTGTTTATGATATTTTACGCCACATTAACTGTTGAGATGATATGCTATGACAGATCTTTAAAAAAGTGTACCCCTGAGCTCTAAATTGTTCCAATTACTCCTTTAGCATAACAGTTGCCTACCAAGGGGCACCACCACTCAGTGCCTTAGGAAAAGAAAGAGAGGAGAGGAGCCAATAATCATCACATGTGCTGACCTCCCTCTACCCTCACCCAGCAGAAGCCTGTCATTGCTTTCATTCACTGTAGCTTTTCATAATCCTTAACATATGGCCTTTGTTTTGATAGGCATGAAATTACATCAAGGTCATTTTTAATAACTGTCAATAGCCCCAGAACAGCGGTCAGCTTTATTGACACCTTAGTTGAAGGGCTCAGAGAGCTGTAAGTAGTGCACAGACCCTGCTTGAGAAAGCTGATCCACTGGGAAACAGATTATTATTGATATTAGTAAATTAGTATTGATAGAAATTTGATGGGTATCGTGCATCTGGATCCCTCCACAATACACTGATGTCGACTAAAGCCCACAGCTCCCTCCATTTCAGACAGGCAATTTATTTGCATTCTCTACATCTCTTTGTTAGAGGATGGGAAAAGGGAATAGCAGGGGGAAGAGGAAAGCATGCGTGACAAGAGCAACTTGTGCTTGCAGGCACATGAAGGAGCTCCTGGAAAACAGAAGCTTCTATAGAAGTATTTGTTGTCTCTTAATTGGAGAGGGAAATTCCTTCCCATGGGCATTCTTTCATCCTCTCATTCCCCTATTTCTGTCACTTCCCTGTTTCTTCCCACTTTTCAAGCTCTATTTCTGCACGTGCTTTGCTTGGCCTAACAAGAGGTAAATATAAAGTGTTTCATCTTCTATAGATGCTAAACATTTTGGAGATTTTTGTGACAATATCTAATGCTGTCTATACAATCCTATGTCTGTCTACATCATGAAACACCAGCACACAAATAGTGCAAAGCACTGTACTTCAGTTCTTCTGGTTATGCTTTCATGAAGGAAAGACAAGGAGAGTGAAGTTCACTGTTGATTTCTATCATTTTACCACTGTGACCATATGCCAGTGGTTGCTGGCATGTTGATTTTCTTAAACAAATATTTAGACGCCCCAAACAAAGAGATCAAGCATGCCTCCAAATACCAACAGAAATGAAACAGAAACTCTGACAGACTTGGAAATGAAAAAAAAAAGTACAGGCAGCTTCACTTAAACCTGAGTCACCTAAAATGCATTCTAACTCTGCATAAGGGAGGATGGTTTCAATCTTCTCCATGTAAAACACAAGATGGGAAGCATTTGAAACCAGTATAGGTGGCACAAGTTTACTTTTTTACTTGTACTATTGTCTTTAAAGATAGATACATAGATAAATCATATATATATACACATACATATAAATTTTAAAAAATGAATTCTTAGTCTAGTTTTCAGTCTAATCTGTATTATACATTGCCCAAAAACTGTGTACAGCAATTGAGGATCCTGCCTGACAACTCCATCTGTTTGACAGCTTCCTCAAAACATACTTACTTCCAAAGAAATATTTCGGTCATTTTATGACTAATAATCCACACAGAGGTAAGATATAAGCCCTTACCATGTCACATAAAGCAGTTTTCACATCAAAACCAGCTATTTTCTTTTTCCTAAATGGAAGCAGATTGATGTTTACTGTACCAATAAAACAGTAAAATTATATCAATATGAACATTCCCTGTTCAGCTGATTAAGATTTCTCTTCATATCAGGTACTGAAAGTTCATAAATCACATGAATATCGTAAAAGCAGATGTACTGCTAAACAGCCTGGTCCTAAAAGAAGCCTGTTCCCAGACACTACAGTTGAATAGAAAGGAAGAAAAGCATATTTCTGAGAATAGGATTTAGTCTGCTCTGTTATTTTTACACTCAATAGCTGCTGCTACTGGAAATAAACCAGAAAGTTTAAGACTATTAAGAAATTATGTAAATCCTAAGGTGACAATGAGGTTTTTTATACTGAACACAACTGAAATGTGCAGTACTGCAAGAAATTCTATTTCTTTTATATAAAAAGTAACCACAAGTGGAATTTTCTACAATTCCTTATAGCAATATCTCTAAGAAATCCCTCATTGCCAACCCTGCTGGGAATTTTACTTTTCAACCATCTTCACTAAGGAAAAAGCTGACATGTCACCCAAAAGCATCAATTCAGAAAAATACATTCAGAAATCAGTAGCAATCAGATCTAATTAACCTCATAATGATTTTCATGTAATATCATTTCACCTTGAAGACCACCATCAGCAGAGCAACAGAGAGAGATAACATCTCAGTTCTTATGACTACTCTTGAGCTGACTAATTTTACTAGATTCCCTACTCAACTCAGTCCAAAGTATTTTTTGCCTACCAATTTGCTCAGCAGATATCTGTATGACATATCTTAGGCTCGACTAAACCTCGTGCCTTGTCAGAGATAGACAGAAATAAGTTCTTCTCAGTGATAGCCACTGAACAGACAAGGGGAAAAAACCCCACAGTTGTCTTACTGAGAGTCACCAAGGACTAGAACATCTCCCAGAGAACTGGAGATATCCAACATATCTCCAGTATATGGACTGTCCATCCTTGGATACATTCAAAAATCATTTGAACACAGGCTTGAGCAATCTGCTGTAGTTGTGCCTCCTTTCAGCAGGAAATGTTGCACTAGATGGTCTCCAGAGGTCACTTCCCACCTCAGCTATTCTGTGGCTCCTCAAAATTACTTTTTTCCTCATCCACTGGCCTTTCTATCCTACCCTCAAACTAATAGCTAAGATAATTTTTACTTCCAAGTCTAAAACTTATAAAAGAGCTGCTTTAACTGCTCTTCCCAAAAGAAACTTCCTAAACTTCACACAGCAAAACCAATTCAGATCCAAAATTCTTCAAAAACAGAAGCACAGGTGGTCAAGGTAATAAGATACCGTGAAGAAAAAATGTTGATTTTTGTAACACACAGTTGCCTCATTGGAATGCTCACATGTATTTTGGTGTGTAAAGGAAAAACAAGCCATGGTGGTGGTGTGTAAGGTAGGTGCTCGTCACCTTCGTCCTCTACAGTCGTAAACAGAGACGAGGTAAACTGGCAGAAGGAAAACAAATGCATCCAAATACAATCCCTACACTAGGCAGGACCAAATGGAAGGTCAGTATTTCCTAAGTACTCTCATTACACCAGCAGGATTTGTTGCCTTATTCTGGAACAATGGGCTCAACAGTATTGCATGATCTGTGTGTCGTATGTGGGTAGAAAGAGAGAAGAAAGGGATAGCTTATTGCTTTGTTTTGCTTCCAAAACAAAATAATTATATGAAGATTTTATTTCAAACTTGTTTTGACTCAATTATCTGTGCAAGTTCTTAAGTGCTAAAGAGGGTGAGAAAAGTTTAGCAGACTGGTTTTGGCTTTTTTCTTTTTTTTGGGGGGGAGGGGGGGGATGTTTGCAGGCTTTTTTTCCTAGCTATTATTACAGCTTGAATCATAAACTTTTTATTAACACAAATAGCTGCAAAATTCCTCTTCATGCAGATATGACAGTTTAGTACAATTTGCAGTAGATAAGATGCTATATATCCACCTTTGGAAAAGAATAAAACACTTCACAAACATCCATGGGATGTGAATATGCTTGGGAACCAGCTACAGTCAATTGGGGTGCACAGCCTACCAAGCATACAACAGGAGACTTCACCTCTCCTGGAAGACAAACATTTATTTATATGCAGCCTACTACTGTCTTTCTTAATAGTATGCTACTTAGTGACAAAGATGACAACATTGTCTACTTTGCCTCCTTCTGTATTTCTGTCTTGCCTCAGTAAGCTCTTGATGTGTGTCATAAATTAGTTGTGTATGTCTAAAAACTATATTTGTGCTTTTAAAGAATATGGTCTTCCAGAAAGCAAGAAACATATGCTGCTAACACACTTTCCTACTATAGGAGGTGTACACATTTTAGGCAGCCTTTTATTTTGAAAATTGTTTTTATGTTACTTGGGCTTTGGCTTGTAAAAGCCTTTTTGGCCTGATATAACACAGCTATGACACTAGGCAGCACTAACATGTTGCTAGTCTAAATAAACTAAGTCCTGTCTAGAAACAGGACTGGAAACAAGGTGACTTTCCTGGCAGGTGAGCACCCTCACCATCAGGCTTCACAGACACCTTCACTCAGTTACTCTACCAATCCACTGCCAAAGGGATACAAAATATTTGTACAAAAATAAGAGCTTCAGATAGGAGAACAAAGAGGTTATTATCTTGGACCATCTTTACAGTATTGGGATGAGTAGAACCAGATTAATTCTTGGCCAGCAGAGGTGAAGTCTCTTCATGGAAAGGAGAGTTCTTTGGCCCCGGGCCTTGTTTTCAGTGTAGTCTGCCTCACAGAAAGTGAACACTTTAACTTCTAGGCTAAAAGGACCATAGCAGCTTCTTTAAATCAGCCATGCAGAGGACAGCATCTAATTTCCCCACTAAAGTTAACCTGAAAACTGAACTGAAAAAAAGTCTGTACAGAACTGTCTCTCTCAGAATTTCTAAAGGAACAATTATTGCTCTTTCATATGAAATTACTAATTCAATTCTGCAAATACTTTCTTGTTTTTCTTTTTTTTTTTTTTCTTTTCAAGAAATAAACTAACTAGGGAAAAAGAAATAAATGCCCGGGTTGAGACATGAGACCTGCCAACTTCATATTAAAAATTCCACCTATACTTTATTGCTGGGCTGTGGCCATTTGATAATATGCCAAATGACTTCTCAGCAAGCACTTTCCAAACATTGGAAATCCAGGGTGCTGGGACCATAGGCAAGACACAGAAATATTTATGAAGTGGTGCCACCCAGCAAGAAAGCAGAACTAGTGCTTGTGAATCACAACTGAACAAACATCCACCACGGGGAAGACAGACAGGACACAAATAGGTCAGCAGCTGTAGATTCAGGATCTACTTGGCATAGGTCATTGTGCTATTTACTGTGCTCTCCCTGCATTCACTTTCAGATATAAGGAATGCTTAGCCATTTATATGGGGGAGAGGTGAGTGTGAAAATCCTGCAATATGCAGCATTTGTGGATCTGTGGAAAACCTGTGAACAAAATAAGCAGACAACTTGCTTTGCCTTTGAGGAATGTCACACTCAAGTGAGAAAATTAATCTGAAAAGCAGAGAAACCTCTGTGAGGTTGAATGATTCAATAGAACACAAACCTAAGAGGTAAGCTGCAAATCACGTGTATCCATAAATGCTGGAAAGGGGGCCTTGTAGCCTGAAATTTTGAGTTTAAAAGGTCCCAAATACAAATGGGACACTGCACAATATGAAGTTCACTCCTCCCACTGACGGAGCTACAGCAGTAGCAAAAAAGGAAAAGTCTGCAATGATGGAACAGAAGGAAAAAAAAAAAGAATAAATAGACATACTAAAAGAACAAAACCTTCTCCAAGTATATAGCCAGATGTGAAAACAAAGGTTACAAAGAGAACTATGCATAAAAAACAGGAACACTCCACTACCTAATCACAACCCATTCTCTGCTGCCAGTTGAACCAGGTATTATCTTTTGATAATATCTGTTCACATCCCCATTCCTCTTCAGCATGTGTACAAATGATCTAAGCAAAGCCTTTATAAAAGGAGAAAGGAGAATAGAAGACTGCAAGCGATGAATGAGTTTAAATTATTTAGGGTGTTTGTTTTCCTTCTTTCCACATTCTCCACACTCAAAGAATACTTCTCCAATGGAAGTCTATCAATGGAAGTTTATCAATATGGACATAGGATATAGCAATGAGAAAAATTAACATGGTTACATTAAGATATTAAGAAAACTTTCCTTCAGATAGAGTGGTCTGTAATCACAGACTGCAATATATTTTCTAGCACTTTGGTAATCAAGTGGGTATCTATTTAAATGTATTAATTAAGAGGAAAAGTGGCACAACACCTTTTAAAAGCAGTGGGAAATAAAATACCCCTGTTTTGGGGAATTTCATCCCTGAATCTTGCATATAAATATAAACATAGATTAGAATGTACTTTATTTTATTTTTTGGGGGTAGATGTTATTCAAATTTAAAAAATGAACTAAAATGAACTGTGTTCTGTGACATATGAGACCTCATTGCAAAACAGACATCTCTATAAGAATCAAACAAAGCAAACGCACCATAAAACAATGTCAAAAATAATTATATGGGTCAAATGTTACCAAAACCTTGGCAATGTATATGGGATGAAAAATATTTTACTATATAATAAACAGTTTAAAAAAAAAAAGATGATTTCTTGAAATTTTGACGTCTATAAAAGCATCATTTTTGTGTTATCAGCTACCTCACCTGTTAAAAAACAACAAAACATTTCTGTCCAATCTCACACAGGGTAAAAAATTACTTCATGTTTGAGGAACACAATAAACAACACAGTTCCAAGTCACTCGTTAAGAAGTTGTTTATATTCCAGCAACAGGAGTGTGTTGCTCCATAGTGCATCAGACGTACAGTGTAGAAGGATGTAGACAGCTCTAATTATCATAGAACTACAGAATTCTAGTATAGTTAATTTGCTACTAGAAAATACAATGCAACTGGCAAAACCTGCCCTAACAAAAGGACAACAGGAGGCCTTGCATTGCAGAAAGGCCTATGTGTTATTATTTGTCATAATTTAACCAGGAGCCATCTGACTGACTTCCATATTCCTCGGGAAGCAAATGTCCATCAGGATTGTGTCTGTAATTTTACATGAACCCGAAATTTTTGAGAACAAATTCCCTGAAGGGAAAAAGTCAGTGGTCTTGAAAAAAGTAAAGAGAAAAACAAAAAAAAAACCCAACCAACCCAACCCAAATAAAAAAACCCCAACCAAGCAAACAGAAAACAACCAAAAAAACTCCAAAAACAAACAAACAAACCAAAAACCAACCAACCAAATGAAAAACCCCACAAAAGAAACCAACAAAAATCCCCACCGACAGCCCCCACACCAACAAAACCAACAAAACTTCCCTCCAATAAAATAAGATAAAAATTAAAAACCTAACAAAATCCAAAAACTAAGTTTAATGGTAATACTCTGAGAACAGTTCATCTCAGTTTCGAAGATGCAGAAGTCCCAAAACCAGATTTCAGATCACTGGGCATTTGGAGGGAATATCTTTGTTAAATAGCAGGAAAAAAGTTTTTCAAGTCGCGTTTTGCTGCTCTAAGCACTGGGACACCTCTGTAAGAGTTTCTGGTAATTGCACAACCTTTGATCCAAGCTCAAACATGCCATTTTGTTCCATCCAAAAATCTAAGTTTCTCATCATGGCTCCATTTTAGACCCAGTAGTACCTTTCTAGTGTTGCTTTCCAGCCACTCTGCCAGCTTGGGCACATGGATGGGACCAAAGAGATGCCTCAAGTGTCTGGCAGGTGAGTGCCCCTGCATTTGTGTGACCTCTCCCTTACCACCACAGCCACAGGGATGCACTAGAGAAGTCAGCAACGTCCCAACGTGAAAGGCCAAGTCTGTGCAGAGTAGGAGCACTTCCATAAGCACAAAAAGAGATGCTTTGAGACTGCCCTGTAGCTCTTGGCTGGAGAACCTGTGAGGGCAGAAAGTCAGCGAGCTGGAACTGCATCCCAGGACCACATCATCCCAGCAGGAAGAAAGGCATGACAATGATATGTAAACTGACTGTGAACAGTTTTTTTTTTCCACATGTTGACTTGATATTAAGATGGCAAGCAAAAGGAAGAAAGTAGAAGTCTGAGCACTGTTTCAGAGGAGCCAGACTGAAGGACAATCTGCATGAGCATCTTGTCCTGTAGTACCACAACATGCCAAGCACCATATCTGGTTGTCACATACACTGAGTATTGGCTCACTCATCTGCTTGCAGGGAAACTAGTAAACAGGTAGCATTGGGAAAGAGCATGCCAATATCCTCATAAAGTATATTGTAGCTGTCATAAAGTTAAGCTTTAATTAAGCAGTAAAAAAATACAACTTTTGAAAACATTTAAAGCAGCATGAAGAAATAAAGTGCCAGTTTTTGACTGCTCTACACATATGTCATTACATCTAGTTTTAGTAAAACAGAGCTTATTTTCCACTGGCTTTAAGTAGGAAGTATATTCAAACATCTCATGATAAACTCTTTGTCAGAGGTGGCACATTTGGTCTGAGCCTTGCAAGCACAGAAACTCCCCACACTCCAGGGGATGCTGAGGCTCAAGCCCCTGTTGCCTGATGCCTGCACAGCACCCCACCCTGGTGCAGCTGAATGTCCACACATTTGTCCTTCTGCCTTTACCATGGTCTTCTGGTCTCTTGAGAGAAGTAAAAAGATGAGTTCTCTTGATTTAGCTCTCAAGACAGTTTAAGCACAATCTCTGTCTTGGCTTGAGACAAATTTGGAGGAGAACACCTGAAATGAATGTCCCTCTGTTAGAAGGCAGATTTCAGCAGTCCCTCCCCCATCAGGTTTGGAAACAAATTCCTTGGAGAAAAATGAAAAAACCCCATTTATTTAACAAGCAGGGTGCTCGTGGACACCAAAAAAGAGAATGTTAAATAAATAAACCTCTCCCTGTGGAGAAGACCTGGGAAGATTTCAGAATCCTTTCTGTTGGTGTGGCTCTGCCCTCTCCAGAGCTGGTGTTCGGCATGGGCCCCTCTGGGCCACGGTGTGGGGCCTCCCTGTGATGTTCTGGTGCTGCTGAAGAGTCCAGAAGAGAAGAAGAAGCCAAAGTCCCAGGAAACTCCTTGCTTTAGCTAATGAGTAAGAAGCTAGCTCAAAAGCAAGAGAATGCCACTCTCTTCCCTGCTGCAGAGAGCCAAGAGCTGAGGAGAAGAGCGAGAGAGTTGTCTGTGTATTTGAACACAGCCACCAAAGGAATTCCACTGCCTTCCCCCTCCCTCCCTCGGGTCTGCCTTAAAGACAGAGAAGGGCACAGGATTCATGTCTGGCATAGAGCAGGCCATAGGGGATACAGCATCACAGAGCCAATCTGTCATGGATGTCACAATGATGGCCCTGGCAAAATTAGTAATGAGAGAGTTATCAAAGACTGAGTTTTCCCAGGAAAAAAAAAAAAATGAAAAATACAGGGGATGGTTCATACTTGGTTCCCCTTTTGCTGTAATACACAGGCACTGTTTCCATAACCATTGACCCATTTGGGAAGGACTCCAGTGGATTGAGTAAGAATAAATGCAAAGTTTAGTTATGTAAAGATACCACACACTATGGTGATTCTGGCTGAGATGATGGTAAATGAAGACTCAAAAAAATTACAGCCCAGGTATTGGTCATCAACAAGAAAGGGACACTGTGTAAGTGGAAGGAAATTTCATCTTGACATCTTCCAAATTCAAATGCATTCATGGACGTAACTCAGGACCTGAAGACAAGAATTAGCCAGTGCAACACAAGTTTAGGATTTTATCAATGATTATGGGAACTGCACACAGGTGCTTGCATAAAGTTGACTTTAACACTTACAGTTTCTTATTCAAGTCTGGTGATAATATACCTATGGGAGGTAAATTATTTATATGCAGACACCTTCAAAATTAACATTTTTTCTCTCAAATATTTTCAAAGATTTTTTAGTGTGTTTTGTCTAGCATGGATTGAAAAAAAACTACCTTGAGGCAATACTTATGCTGTTATTTATTTACTTATTTATTTACATTACCCGGAGCTATACAAAATTAATCTTATAATTGTTCTACTTGAATCATAGAACTTGCCACCCTTGGTTTGCAAGCAACCCACATTTGCAGTGAAGCAGCATAGTCTTCTGCATGATTCTTCAACCAGAAGCAACTATCAGGTAACTGTTAAAATTAAAAGCAATTAAGATCTTAAACAGGCAGTTATGTAAGGCATTGCCATAAACTGCCACAGAACAAAAAAGCTCCACTCCTATTCATTAGGCATTTGTCACAATGTATACGCTGCATGCTTTTGTTTGAATAGAAAAGCAATTATGTTTTAATACACTTATATTCTACTCATCTCCTCATCATCCTAGGATAATGAGTCATTAGAAAAAAGAATATTATATACAGCAATACAGCTTATTGTTCTGTGCAAATTATTATTGTATTAGCTGAGCATAACTACCTGACAGGAAAGCTTAGATGTCAGCAGTTTCTGTTTGTGCTTGTACTATCCATGCAAGCTTCCAGAAAGCTTTTCCTTATCTAGCCCTGGTTTATGCTCTTAGTGAACCTAAAGTTCGTGACCCCTGCATGGGATAGAGGCAGAGAGGACACAATTTGATGACATAAAACAAAAATATAAAATCTCTGTAAAGCTGCCATGTGACTGGCTCCCACGAGGCACAGATGTGTCTGAAGCAAGTCCAGAATGTACAATTACCATGACTACAGCAGAGTAACTTATTTAATGCAGCAATCAGTGTATATGAAATAAAGAATAAGTATAATACACATTTTCATATAAGTGGATATCATCAAATTGCTGAAGTACACAGTCAAGGCAGATAGGCTGGGGACATCATTGGCTCTAAATGAGGAGAGTCAGAGTTCAGGCTTTTTCCTGCAGATGACCCGATTATCCTTAAACCAATGCCAAGATAAAAATCATGCTTCCACACCCATAAAGCTACTATATCAGCTCTGAAAAGGGAGCTATGAAAAACAACAGTGGCCAAGGTGAAATGTTAGGCAAGGTTAAACTATCTGTCTTGAAGCAGCCTGTGCTGTGTCCTTGTCCTCACCTACTGTGGCATGTCAGGAGCATGACCCCAGTGGAGACCTCACTCAGGCTGGGGACACTGCAGTAGTCATCTCCAGGAGAAGTGAATCTTCCTCCTGCAGTGATGTCCAGACTAGAGCTGACTATTAGCCCTGCTGGAGCCATTACCCCACAAGCCATAAACAGCATAAACACAGACGGATAATTGGTTAAGGATGTTGAGAGACTATATTTTTACTGCCCAAACAAATGGTTCTTTAAAGTGGGACTCTGCCATTCCTTATTATATTACTGTATTTAAAGCAAGTCTAAAAATAAATGGGTGTTTCAAAGGTAGTAAAGATAGAAGGCCAAAATTCTGCTCAGCAATAACTATTATTTACAAAAGTCACAAAAGCAATTAAGTTTACAATTAATATTTTTAGAAACTAATAGAAAAAAATTTCTTTCTGGAGGCAATCAGTTCAAATGTTTTTTTAGAAAGAATTTCTACACTCCTTGGACATCCAAAAAGGAATTTACCAAGTACAGTATTTCTCCTTTAGCAATGTATCACTGTACTTGATCAGCATCAAAAGAGGGAATACATATATGCATGTGGGAGAACAGTTAATTGCTTCCTATCTTACAGTGATAGGGGCATGCCATTAATTCTGCAGCATATGGCACAAAATTAGAGCCTATTGCTACTACATTTTCATCATGTTAGAATGCTAATACTAGGTTGCACTCATTATATAAATCTAATAAAATAAATGAGAACTAAGTTTTGGATCTTGGTAAACTCTGGGTTGTTGGTTATTTGGGGTTTTTTCCTAAATAGTAGACTTTAAACCTCAATTAATAATATGTACAAAGAAAGCATTTTAAAGTCATTAACACAGTTAAAGGCAAGCAGAAAAAAGTGATAAACAGCTGCATGTATGCAGTACTATGGTTAGCCTTGAAAATCAATGCTTTTGTGGCAAAGTGAAAGACATAATATGCTATAAGTCTTTCATAAACACTTTTATGATACCTTTGTGAATCCTAATGCCTTATTTACTGGAGTTTGTGGCAAAGACTTACATCATACTATATATACAGAAACACTATTTTAAAGATTTTATATTAAAAGATGGCATCTAGATAGCCATTCTGATAAGAAAAAATAAATGAGCAGAAATAGACTTATGCTAAGCAAAGCATATTTCTGGATTCTAACTATTATGATGCTCAGCATATGCTTGCTCTACAGATCCATTTGATTGCTGATTTTCTAATGATGATATTGATGTGCTGTTAATAGAAATATGCAGCACGTGCTTGCTAATCATGATAAGCATACACTGCAAATCCATTTGATTGTTAAAATTCCTAATGATGATATTGATGCAATATTGACAGGCTGTTGAGAAAAAAAGTCCAGAATGCAGTGAATGGTTAAATGAGGTAGGAAACACCAGATATCTGTTTGATTGTTAAATTTCAAAAATCTAGTCTTGAGCAATTTTCAGGGAAATAATAAAAACAAAGCATGCCACACATGCTATTCTAAATATTGCACAGTTTAATACTCTTCAAGCAATATATGAACATTTTTGTGTTTGTTCTGAAAGCATTATTTGTATAATTAAACATATTTGAAGCTTGTTTTGGTAGCATGGTGCTAAAAGAGTAGTATGAAATGAGTGTTTTAATAGCTTTTGAAACCAGGTTTTTCAGAAGAGAAAGAAATTCAAAACTAAGATGTGTTTCTTTTAAAAAAAATCCTTTTATTAAATAAAAAAATAGAATGTGCACTGAAATCTGAAGGCTATTAATACAATGGCAAATGCAGAACTGTAAATGCAAGTTTTTGCAAAGAGATTTAGCATTTTCAAATTATTGTTTTCCTGTTAAAAAATACATTAAGTGATACCTAAGTATTGCAGTAGAATACTTATATGTTTCTCTGGAAATTGTCATTACAAGAGAAGTACAACACTTTTGGCAGTAAGCTGCATACCCTACCCTTTTTGGTTTAGTGAGTCATGAAGACACAAATAAAATTTCAGACTTATTCACAACTTTTCCTTCAACTTCCTTTCTTACTCTATTACACTCCCTTACCAAAAAAAAAA
>VXAC01008210.1:304137-315179 GCA_013399225.1 Rhipidura dahli | reverse complement strand
AAAAAAAAAAAAAAATTAATGAAAAAAACCACTTCCCATAAAGTGAGAATTTAGGATGGGAACAGGGAGAGCAGAGAAGCAGCAGCACTGCCCGAATCCAAGTGTTCTATGGCAGTAAAACTCACGCTTCGGTGTGAACAACGCGTTTCATCTTTGATGTAAATTTTTGTTTCATCAACAATCTAAGTGATTTAATACTGACTGAACTGTTCCACATCCCATCAATGTCGGGCTCGGGCTGCGCTCGGCCGGCCGGGTGCATCCCGGAGGACAGAGTGCCATCTAGTGACCGCAGGGACGCTGCCCGGGCAGGGCTGCAGCCGCGCCCGGACAGACCCGGCAGCCGCCCGCAGCCCGGTCCGGTCCGTGCGCTGGGCCGAGCTGCGAGCGATGTCCGTGCTGCAGGTCTTTCAGATGCACCGCTGAAAGGTGGGACTGTTGCCTACAACCTGCTTCGGAAGAAGTATTCAAATAAGGACACGGCACATCTCTTCTTGATTAATTATAATTTTTAAAATACTCGCTGAAGAAATAAATTGGTTTTGTGAGGAAAACAGAGTACGAGATATTTTCCTAGAAAAGACTAGAAAGTATATTCTTCTATATTTCACTGCAAAGCTGCCTCACTCTGCTTTATTTTTTCTAGCATTGCCACTTCTAATATTGGGAGCTTTTCCCCACTGAAACCTGTCACAGAACAAAAACCTGAATGCTACTATTTACTAAATCATGGTGGGAGGAAGGAAGAGACAAAAGCTTAAGCAACAGCAAACTCCAAGAAAAGAGAATGGTAAGCATATGCATAAGAATTAAAGGAAAATCAGCAAAGCAATAGGATCCTTGCAGTTAATTCTGTCAGCTTCAGGTGCTTGCTTGTGTCTAAGGCTCTCAAGATCAGTGAAAAAAAGTTAATGCATTGGAAAACATAATCCTTATAATGATTCAAGGCCATCGAAACCTAGAATTATCCACTCCTCACAGAGCAATATCTGCATAATTAATGGTGCCTTCCTTTAGTATGCAGATTACTGTCTTCCAGTTCCATGCACACTCTGGAATGCACAGAACTGTGCAGCAAAGAGGATGCTGGTTACTTCCAGCTTCAACCCATTCAGCTCTTCAGGCCACAGAACCAGCAAAGCTACCAAGAAAAAAAAAGGAAAAAAGGAAAAGAAACCCATAATTAAGAGCACATGAATAGTCAAGGAAAAAATTGCACAAATGTTTGTGTAAGCAATTGGTACATGGGAAAATATTTTAAGAGTCGATGGTACATCATCCCAATTCCTCCCACCTGTACAGCAGCAGGCATCAGGAAGATGATACTCTGTGTGTTGCCAGTTTTCCTGTGTGTTACCATGAGCAGATTAGGGCAGAAACACTCTTCTGTATAGTCAAGGTAGTCATTACTACTGCTACCACTTCCCTGAAGGAAGATGACAATATACACAAGAACTATACTCAGAACAAGATATTTCCATAGCACAGCTACCTGAATAACTGGACAAGGTGAACAAATAACATTCTATTGGAGGTACTTAAGCTAAATGGCTCAAGCAGCTTTCCCAGGTCAATAAATTATAAGAACTTCCATGTGGCCTTGAAACGGGTACAAACTAGAACTTGCTGTTTGTTTTTCTTTTTAAAGATAATATTTGTTCCTCTGGAATATGACTTCAGTTGATCTCCACAGTGATAAACTTTCAAAACAGCTTGAAGAAAATTTTGAGATACAAATTTTAAAACTGTTGAAAAAGAAGGGTGAGGGAAGAGGGTGAGGTTAGCCACAGATCAAAGATTTATTCAGATGGTTAGAAACCCAGCTTCCATGATATCTCAAGTGACAGGATTACTAAACATGCAGAAAAATATTTAGAACCATATTACATACAGACTAATGCATCTAGTGCTGGTGCCAATCTATGAACAAGAAATATTCCAATAGGACCAGGAATACAATATGTATATTATCATAGCTTACAAGTAACTGAAATCCAATAACCTATTTCCAAGAAGAAAAAGGTATTAACCAAAGATTAGTTTTCACACTTCATCTTTGGTTACAGACATAGTTCCACAGAGAATTAAAAAGTGGATAAAATGGAGTGGTGTGGATGGTATTTAAATCAGACAGACAAGGAGGTGACAGTACAACCTATATTTATTTTAATAAGTCAAATATGATTTGATCCTTTTTTTTCCCCACTCAGTATAATAATCTCTCTGTAGAAGAACTTTAAGTTTTGTAGTAAAGAGATTTTTAAGAACATTAACTTTTTAGTGTTAGAAATAAAGTTTTATTCCTTCCTAACCATGCCTCAGCTCTTGAGCTGATTAAAACTGAGTTCTGTTCTGTGAGTGCTTGTGACAACGTGAAGCCTGTGAGAAATTTCAACTAATTCAGGATTAAATACCCAACAGTAAGTTATTTCATTTCAACTGAAAACCACAAGTCTGATACAGTTATTATACCATTAATCAGTACAGTGAGAGTTGTTTTTCAACTATCATTAATGGAGAAACTTCTGGTTTCAGAAGATGAAGGTGGAAAAAAAACCTAAACTTTTAAATCTTGGATAAAAGAAGAAAGGTTAGGAAGGCAGTGCACTGAGATAGCACAGCAACCTTTCAGCATGGTGTAATCCTTAAAATCACAGAGGAAAGAAAGAAAATTCTGATAAAGTTCAAGAAAAAAAAAATAGCACAGATAGGAGAAAAAAAATCCTGTAATATTTCAAATTTATGCAATTTCTCCTGGAAGCAATGAAAGATTATCTGAGGCTTATATTACAGAAAGAATAAAATAAAGATCTCAAACTAATAAATAAAGTAATTTTGAATAGTGAACAGTGCAATTCACAAGAAGACATAATTTAGGAAAATATCTTGTCCTTTACCAACTGGCAGGTGAGAGAATCAGAAGTTATATTGCAAACATAGTTAAGAAATATAGAAGATTAAAATAAATTCTGTGCAATTTGCTGAATAATTGTTTTTCACTGCAATTTTAAATTGGTTCCAAACACTAAAATACAAAATTTGTTTGTCTTTAGATAGAACAGTAGCTGTGTCCAGAACTATCGAGACAACTGATAAACAACACAGGGTGAAAATAAAGCACATTCCCATAAGTCAAAAGTCAAAAAACCCAAGAGCAAATATAGCAGAAAGTAAATTAATTTTCTTGAAATTTATTATAGCAAACAAGAGGTGCAAGAAGTCCCAAGAAAAGAAGTGTACTGTCATGCTTGCCATATCACCAACCATTTTTCATAAATTGTGCAGAAATGCAACCCAAAATTTGACCATAAAGATACAGCTGGAGGACAAAGTTTCAATGATACAGAAACAAATATCTTTTGTTGGGTTACTTAATAAATTTACCAGATTGTAAAGCAGATTAGTTTTTGACATAAACCACCGGAACAGAAAGAGAATATCAAAGAGATGCTGCAGCAGAGTTCAAAGTAGTTATAGCATCAAAAACTGTGCCCAGATGAATGAAATTGTCTACGAATGAAAGCAGCTGTCCCAAGGAGAAACTGTTTTAAACTGTAAAGACATTGGTCCAAGTGGAAGCAAGAACCAGGGTTAAGCTTAACAAGCTTTTTCAAGTGATCTTATGTTTCATGCCTTCCAAATGACACTTACATTCTTCTCAAACTCTCCAACCACACACCCATGGCACAGTGGTTAGTGGCTCACCAACATGTAAAAATTTCCCCAAAATTTCATGTGGGGTAGGAACTCCACAGAAGTACATTAAGACTTCAAAATATACGTAAATCATATGGAGTTTTGTTGTTAATTATCACTGCCTGTAGAGAAACATGAACTTCTAGGAAAGGGGTCAAACTCAAGGTGCAGTAAAAGAAGCTGCAATAGAATACCAAAGCAAACAAACACCCCCACCCTGTTGCTGCACTTTGTGTTCTCCAGCAAGATGTATTTACATAGACAAAAAATTACTAACAGCACTGTTACTGGTTCAGAGAAACCAGTTGTCTTTATTACTTTATAGCAATTTCAACTCTAGGTTCTAATACATATTTCCTAGTTGATAGCTAAGGAGTCCAGGACTGGGGTCTCATCCTCCTGAAGTATCTGCAAACATAATCATGCAGCCTTACTCCACTGGTCTGAGGACCAGCCTAAGAAGGGTTAGGGAGCTTTAATAGTGATAGGTCTCTGTTCCAACCAAAAATTGTCACAAGAGCTTTGTCTCATTCTAATGCCTTTTTTAACCTCACCTCCAGGATCAAGCCAGCCAAATGCAGGCAGTGCTTCTGGGAAGAAGGAACTCTGTTCTCCTGATGTGCATAATCTAACAAGTCACATCAAGCTGCCAGCCAAGAGGTAGCAAGGAAAGCAGAGAAGACAAACCACAAACACACTGTGCCCCATCCTACCCACAGTCTGCTGGCCAAAAGGCTTCTCATTCCCAATTTTTAAACAAAACGGCATCCTGTGATGCGTAGGAAAGACCCGGGGTCAGGTGTGAGAACCAAATGAACATGAATTTAAACTCCAATACCACAGTGCAGTTTTGGGTTTAACAGAATGCCTGGGAATAAGAGCAAGATCCTTCCCTCTCGCTCTTGAAAAAGGGCAGGGTGCAGCACGTGCATCACAGCAGCCCTGGAGCACTCACAGGTCCCTTGTGCCCTGTTAAAAACACCAACTATTGGTTCAGTAACCTCACTCTGGTCTTCCACAGCCTCCAAACCAGACTTGGGATTCTGCCACCTTCCCATCAGACTGGTGCTGCAGGGGTTCTGATTCATGATACACCAACAGATTTGGAGTATGGCTATAAACATAACCAAACAAATCTATTGGTAATAGAGCAAAAATCTATTTTGACCTCTGCCTGAAGCATTATAACTTTATCCAAATGTCTTCCCTGCTGGCCTGGGGAATCAAGAACACTGAAATCTTTGCTGTTTTGAAGGATGTGGTTCAAACAGCCACAGCATATTGCTAAATGGTTTTCAGCAGTTCCTAGCATTTGAACACACTATTTACCTTAACACGGGGAGGACTTAAGAGAGGCTAATATTAAGAAAAAATAAACTTTTTTTTTGGAGTCTCTGAATATATAATATCTAAGTGGCAAATAAAGTGCTCTACTTATAAACGTTTATACCCTAAACCTTGTAAAAGTAAATTTTCATGTTCATTTTATTCCTTAAGTGTGAGCATACTAAATTCACTGCCTAATCTATTCCCTTAATTACATGATTTTGGGTTTATTGTTTTTGGGAGTTCTTCTGCTTATTATGAACTCACTTGCCATTGTCCCAACCCAAAGACTCCTCAAAGTGTTGATCAGAAATAGCATAAGAATTTGCAAAAATTGCACACATGGTGGCTATAAAAGCTATCTATTTAATGCTGCCACTGTACCAACACATTGTAAAAGTTTAGACATTTCAGTGAGTGGTTTCTCTCTCTCAAGGGAGTCAGTACTTGACACACCAAATAAACTATCTCCTTTCACCACAAATGCTAAATAATTGCATCTCAATTCTTGTGTCGCTCTACATTTATGCAAAAATTATTGTGGATGTTTATTTAGGTATGTTACACCTGCACCAGTGTTATAGGCTGAGACTTGAGGAAAATGAGCTTCCTGACCCTTCAAGTGCATGGCAGCACTCTAACAGAAAATGGTTTTGGCTTATATTAAAGCTGTTTTAGAGAAGATAATTTCTGTTCTTTCACAGAGACACCTAACCACCTTGTTTTGCATCTAGTTGTGCAATTTTGACACATGATCTTTATTTAAAGAATAGATTTCACCATACACTCAGGGGGTTTGGGTTTCTTTTTCCTAAGGGGCTAAAAAATTAGCATTGGTTAGCATCTTTGATTACAGAAAAAACACAAGATTTTTTTTTGACAATGAAAGTTTGAGTGTCAATATTCTTTCTTCCCCTGTAATTTAGACTGAAAACCTTGACAACAGCTTTAGAACATTATTTCTTTAGCATAAGAGATTCCCCTCCATCTTTGGCTTTGGTACAACATCCATACAGAGCCACAGTACAGGATGTCACAGTCTGGTGACCAGCAGCTCAGTGCACGAGCCTTGCATGTTCTTATGTCATTTCTTAACCCAGAAAGGCCCTGTACAACACAGGAATTATTCAGAATCAAGGTGGTTTTGAACACAGAATTTCCCCTAAAGATGGAGGATAAAGGACACTCAGAACAAACTACAAAAATCTTTAGATTAATAAATGGTCTTCTAACCATCAGTTCTGGAGAAGAAATGGGTTAAATACAGTGTGGTTTTCCTCTACTACATCAGGCTACTGCTCTGGTATATGATGTACCAAGAGTTTGCTCATCATTTTGATGGGGCAAAAAAAGGAACTTCCAGAGAAGGAATTTAAGTTATGCCTTGAACTTCACCAATTTGTTTTGTTTGATTTCTTCCTCACTATGTGTGCTCTTTAAAATCAACTCTGCCAGTTAGGATTGTGGCTTTATTTCATATTGTGTACTTGAAAAGACTTTTAGGGCTATGTAAAGGTAGCAACAGTTAATAAAGTGTTTCTGTAAATAATATTAAACAATACATTATCTCAGGAAAGTCAAGATAGCCTTTTTTCCCTTTTTTCATGGGCATTAGGCCTCTCAGAGAGAGAGACAGAGAGAAATCAAGCAGAAGATAGTTATCACCCATGGTCCAGCAGTGTCCCCTTGGTCCTTCATACTGGGCTTCTCAGTGGTGGGGTTTCTGAGGTCATTCAAATCTCTTCACTGTTTATACATTTTAGCAAACAGAGGAATTAATGATCATTGAATACACAGTTCTCTTATTCTGTTGGTTAAATGAGTCGCTCTCTTCTAATGCTAATTAGTCCCATGCTCAGTCTTTTGAGTTGCTGGGTTTTTGGGTCTGTGGGCCATGAGTTGGTGCTCAAAATCTCCCCCTGTCAAAATTACTTTTTGCCCTGTCCAAACTGACTTCAGCAGAGTTGCTGAGTTGGCTTTCTTTCTTCTGACTTCCTTGTCCCTGTTTTAGTGATACATTCTTCTCCACCAGCTTTAACATCTCTCTGTGTTGGAGATAACATCCAGACAAAAATACCACCTTAATCTTATCTCAAGGAGGTTTAACTTACAGTCCAAGTTCCAGGTATCCAGGGGCATAACCAGGGGAGTGGTTGCTGGTGGTCACAGGCACCGTCTGTCCCGAAACGTGGGGTGATCTTTGTTTGACCAGTGAAACGTGTACAAGCAGTCACTTCTTCACATAGTTTGCCACAGTGGGGATTTTGGCCTGGATGAATTACTCAGGATGTGCTACCCAGCTCTCACCTCCACCATGCCTGGAGTTCACACCATCCTGTTGCTCCACTCTGTGCTTATCTCATGGTAAAGTCCTTCTGTGGCCTTCACAGTGTTTGAGATGGGTAATTGTGCTCTTTAAGTCCTTCTGAAAAATTTTAATCCTGGGTAACTTTAAAGAAAAATTGGTATTGTGTTTTCAAGCAGCTCCCTTTATGATGATTTGTATATAACCCAAGCCTAAAGACTTATTTAGGATCCCAATCCCATAAGAATTCTTTAAGCAGCCAGAATGCACACGGAACAATATATTGCCCTGAACAGGCGCATTGCAAAAATCTCCATAACAATTCCTAAGGTATCCCATTGGCACTTCTGTCCACTTTGAAATACTTCCAAACACAATAGTACTCTGAAGAGCCTTTTACAGGGTGCCAAAATACATTATTTCCAATTATAAAGTTCAAAGGCGTTTGTCACTGTAAAAGTAACAGAATGTGATTTACGGCTTTAAAGTGTTAGTTTTTATGTGTTCATTAGAACAACCATTTGGTGGTTTTCTGTTGAGTATTCATAAAATCCTGCCTGCCAGATAATTATATTGCATTAATATGGTTTGAATAAATGAAAGCAGTAATTATGGTTTTATTCTTTGTTTTGCAATTTACAGTTTGCTTTGCTTCAATGGTACAAAACTATTGCATCTGAAACAATATCACACGGTAATTTGTTTTAGGACTCTTCAGAACATACACAGAGAGAGAACTGCACCCAGAGTAATTGAATGGGTAGCATAAAGCATACATACATTTTTTTTATCTCAGGCTTTGATCATGAGGAACTGCATAAACTGGCAGGAAAAAAAGTATCAATTTTTGTGAAGTCCAAGTCTTTAGAACAAGAAAGGATATTCTATACATATTTTCTATCTTTCTCTCACCATGCAGACACTATAGCAGGCCATCAGTTCTGAAGTCCCCAAGGAAATCCATGAGGATTACTGAAGAAGAAATAGACAGTTCAAAATAACTGACTGTCAGGAGAACTTGATTTTATATCACACCACTTAAAACAGATGTAATAAGTGAAATTAATATTTATTCTTTTTCCAGAAATCAAGCTTCCATTGCATGATCACTGCAATTCATGGTGGCCTCCAGGAAGAGTCAGACAGACCATAGCTCAGAGTAGTGTGAATTCTCTTGCTTATAGCTAGAAGTTGGAGTAGACTTCTCAGTGTGTGGCTTTGAGAAAATAATGACTGACCCAGATAGCTGTAAAGAGGAGATTGAAGAGATCAGAGATCAAAGAATATCAGACCGAAGTCCGTTCTGAAATCTTGCAGAATCCTACCTCCTACGGGCCTGCGTGTTAACCTCACACAGTACTGGCTGGCAAGGTTTCGAGATCATTTCACTACCATTAAGCAGGTATTCCCAGAGACCCTCAAATGCAATAACCCTGTTTCAGTGGCAGACAGAGCATTCCTCTTGCACACAGCAAGCCCATGGCACTTCAGAGAAACTCCTTATGGTAACTGTTTATGGTCCTCTCATCAGGTGTGCAAGGGAAGTGGAGGAACAACTGGATAAAAGTCTTTGGCATAGGTGCAAGGAGAGCTAGCACACCAAGAACACATCCAACCATCCTAACCATGTTGTGTTCTTACCAGAATTTTTAATTGAGCTAGACAGACCCTGCCAGGAGCCAGCCCAAGCAACTCTGTGGCAAGTGCAGGGGATAAGAGCAAAAAGGAAGCAAATGAATGTGATGAAAAACATTACCTTCTTCTCAGAATTTTTTGCTTATTTCACACCAACAATACTAATAGTTGCATTTAGGCCCCTAGAACAACATTTTTCAGGTTTCTGTATGAATCTTACACTAGAATGTTGTTACCTGTCTTAGAGGTGAAGGCAGCTTTTATGAAGAAAGCCCTGTTCAACAGACATCACAGCCTTGCACCATAAAGCCATTTGAGCAGACATTTTCAAAAACCTCCAGCCAAGGGACAGATTTGAGAATGAAAATCTTATTGTTGACCCCAGAGTATTGAGATCTTTTTATCAACAAGGAGAAGCTGCCTTTCTACCAGACATATACAAAGAATGTAGCTGTAAAAATCAAGATTTGTATTTAGTTATTAAAAACCATAACTAGGAGACATGAATATTTCCAAAGAGTTTCCATTAAAAAGTAACAATAAGCACTACAGCTCACAGAAGAGCTCACTAGAGCTTACAGAAAAAAATGGATAAAAAATAAAAATAAAAACCCCAGGCAAAAAAACCGCACACAACAAAAAACCCCTCCAAACCAACCAACCAACCAACCAAAACCAAACCAAAAACTAAATACTTCTGTTCCTTTTGACATAATCTTGATCATCATAAAGTATGGCTTAACTGAAAAACATTAAGTGTTAAGATCCACAGCTTTTCCCTATTTTGTAGTTGTGCATAATATCAGAGAGGAGGCATTATAAGAGCACAGACGTGGGACTAGTAAAGTTGCAAATGTTAAAGCTTTTCAACAGACTTTTCTCCAGTTATAAGTAAGGTTATGTCAGTAAAGTATGTAAAATGATTTTAAGGAGAGTTAATAGACCAGAGAAGAACAGCAGATATAAGGGCATTAGTATCTCATGGAGTCCTTTCCAGAATTATCGTAAACACAAAGACTGCTTTCCTTAAAAAATTAAATCATTCTGAGCACTTGACACTAAGCTTTGTATTAACAGGCATTCTTCTTTCTTCTTATAGAAGAAAGATACTCCTTCAGTCTTGACCAGGCTGTGAAATAAACACATGAAGTAGAAGAATTTTTTAAAAAATTATTTTTTATTAATATACTTCAAAAGTGTTGAGCAGGTAATGCTCCACATCTTAAATGTCTTAATATAAGATTTTTTTTCAAGAAAAATAATGACAACTTGTTTGAAATAGGTGTATCTGTAGCCTCCAATTTAGTCATCAAGCCCAATATTAATGTTTTTATCTTGGTAATATTTTTTAGAAAAGGACACAGAAAACCTTTCCAAACAAAGGCCCATAAATAGCAGAGCTTTACTTTTGCTCCGGATCACTCAATTAAAAAAATAAAGACTGCCTTTTGACACACCATAAAACTTATTATTTGCAAGCCATGAATTTTTTCACAATGTATATCATACAGAGCTCTCTAGACCTCACCATGCACAGTGTCACAGCCACGAGCAGAGTGTAGTGAAACACCCAAGTGTTCCAAGGATTAGATGCATATGGGGTGGGTTGTTTACTGGTGGTGGTGAACTGAAGGAGTTTCATTTCATTCACAAAGCACTGTTTAATTATATTCTGAACTGGGACAGTTTTTCATGTGTCTTTACTAACGTTAGTCGCAGCTGTTCTTTTTTGTAATCTTCAAATCATGTTTCTCAGAGTTCCTACTCATGTTTGAAAAGAAAGAAAAGAAAAAAATAAAGAAAACAGAAAGAAAACAAAAATAAAAACCAAACCAAAACCTATTTGAACTAATCTCCTATGCTTATTTGCCATACTCACTGTACCAGCATCAGTGAGAAGATGACCTGAATGGCTTAGTCCTATCTAAGGTCATGCAGATGGACAAGGATGTTCCCAGGCAGACACCAAGATGACCAGTCATTGCACAGGACTGGGGAGGGGTGTTGGGGAACATCCCATGCAAACAGTAGATCATTATCTTTGGGATACTTCATTACAGAAGGGATTTTTTCAGCTTTA
>VXAC01008210.1:291637-299137 GCA_013399225.1 Rhipidura dahli | reverse complement strand
AATTGGACAACTTCCTTTTCCATGATAAAGAGCTGAGAGAGACATGTCAAGTCATTCCTCTCTTCCAGAGACTTCATCAGACTCAACACCAGCTGAGGCTGTTCATAGGCCAGCCCTCATTTTCAAACAGCCCTTGCACCCACTGCTGAACATCTCTGTTAGCTTTCCTTGGATCTCCCCTGTGGCTTTCAAGGCTTTCATGATTGCCTTCACCTCGTAGAGGACTTGCTGTGCATTGGGTAAACTTTTGTGATACTCTTGAAAGACAGCTCTGAGAAAGTCAGTATCTCTGAAAACCTCTTGTGAGGACTTTGTGTGAAAGGCCTTATGAACCTGTAAATCTGCTGCCACTAGAAAACCGTGCCCTGAAGAGCATCTGACAGTAATTGGTCCTTTGTTTAAATCTATTCTTCTTGCATAAATGTCAAAGTATACATGGCATTAGTTTAGAACACTAATTTCCCACATGTAAAATTCTATAATGACTGTATTTACAAGTTGACAGAACATGGGGTTAACAGCTTTGTACAGCTATTTCATTTTTGCCAGCAGGAGGGTTGATGGCTTTCAAGTAATAAATCATTAAAAATTTCCTATTTACAAACATTTTCAGATGAGGAAGTTCAAAATCAAATCAATTTAGGTTTCTGTACTCAGGTTCCAATCTTTCTAAGCAGGGACAAAACACACTGTCCTTGTCAAATCATTTCAATGTGAACCAACTGAAAATTTATTATCTTAAAAAGATCATCTATGACTTTTCCCAGCACTCCTTAAAGACTATACTGACTACACTGAGATGATGTTCACACCAGCTGCAATTTTATTTAGAGAAAGGTGGATGGGAAAAAGAAACAGATGCATACATGGTTACTCTTTTATAAGTTGGGTCTATCACAAATGTTAGTTAGTCTTATATTTAAACAGCAAAATTAAACCTACAAAAACTAAATTAAGTTAGATTTGTGTACTTTGTGTGCTATAACATCCTTATTACTGCTTTTTTTCCATGAGGCTTTATAAAAGTACAGGTCCCTCAACATAAATATTGACTCTTCTTCTTCTGTGTGACTCCCTCCTGCTGGGAGGGCAGATTGTTCAGCACTTGGGACAAGGGGGTGGAGGGGGACAAGCAGGGAGGGACACAAGGGACTTCTTGTCAGAGAAGGAGGTGGCTGTGGCTGAGATGAAGAGGAGGCTCCAGGCAGTGTGAAACAGCCTGGTCACCTGAGCAACAGCTGCCATGGGGCTCTTTCCTTTCCCCAGTGGCCTGCTCAGTGGTCTGACTCTTCCCCAGGAGTCTCCTACAAAGAGTGGTATGGAGAAAGGGAGTGAAAGTAGGGAACCCATAGGTATGGAATATGTGGGAAGTACCTCAGTACATTTATGCTATTTTTTTTAACTCTGAAATCTGCTGCTTATGGTTTTATTGTGCTCATGTAATGGCAAAAATTAAAAATCTACGCACAAATTAAAAGATTAAATTTCAAAAAACTGCACAACTGATCTTATGACAAAATTTTCCACCCCATCAGTGGTGGAAAAAGAAGGGGGTGTGTGTGGGAACTTCAGTTCTGCCTCCTAGCTGAACTGTACTAATTGACATTAGTGTCAAGGACACTCCAAACCAGGAGGATTGGGCCCATCCTGCAGCTGTGCTCAATTAACATTTTAATGCAAAGCTGAGGAGATGCAGATAGGTAACAGGTGTGGCTCACCCTAATTAAATAGCTCTGCTCAACTTTATTATTTATTTCCTGCTATACAAAATGCTATAGTACATATTTTTCCAAAGCTATCATTTGGGGGAGAAGCCCAGATAAGAAATTGCCAACAAACATATCAAGTCTTTCAAGAAAGCAAAAGCCCAGCAAAAGTGTTCCTAATGACACTTCATTTAATCAAGTTGTTTACAAAGAAAAGCCCAGGAAGTTGACAGCTGTATAGTTCCAGAATATTACACATCTCTTGCCCATAATGTGGCACAGCACACAAAGATAAATGAGCTCCACTAAGCAAAACTACCACTATCATTAGAATAGCCATAAACTAATGCTAAAAGGGATACACTGCTGGCTTTCATTCACTGGGAAAAAAACCATGATGTTGGCAAAACTGAGGGGTTTTTTTTGTTGTTGTTGTTTTGTTGGGTTTTTTTTTAATAAGTTAATGAATGTGAGGTTTTGACTGATGGCAAGAAGTACTCATTGTTTTCAGCTGGGATGATCCAACAGAGCAGATGGCATTCATCCCTGCATTCATGGAATGGGATTTTCATGATATTCAGATGTAAAACATGACAATTCTTCTGAATTAATAAATACTTTCTTCAAGTAGTTTTTATAATCCAAAATTTTGGGAGGCTTTTAATATAGCTGATAAAACTAATGGGGCTTTTTTCTTTTTAACTTTCTGAAGAGTCAATACTACAAAGAATGGGTGTGAAAATGATTATTATTTTTTTTTTTTTGCTTTGCTTAAAGACATTCTATAGCTACTTTTGCTAGTCTTTATGTGACAACTATTAGATAAACTATGGAGCCATCACACAGTAGGTGAATCAGAGTTTGGTAAAACAATGCAAAAATACAGTTCCATATCAATCATGAGAATTCCTTTAACAAGAACCCCAGGATGCTGGGATGCCCTCAAGCATTGGACAGATTTCCTAGTAAGAGTTAGGACAACATCAATTCTTTTGTGAATCTAAGTAGTCTGTAAGAAATAATGAGAGAAGTATTGTGCACATGCAATCTCACAGAGATTTTTGTCTGTGCACAATTCCTGTCCTACAGGTGGCTATATTGAGCTAAACAGACTTCAGAGAAAACAGTATTCACTCCTAACATTAACCCAATTATTTTTATTCTTTAGGTTTGAAATTCAGGTTTTGTACCTTTTGAAAAATCATCCACTCTGTTACGCATCTGTCATGTGTCATTAAAATTATTAATTTCTTATATGAATTTCTCTTCCCTTTAGTTCCAGCTTGTCTATACAACTCAGTTTTTAACTTCATAAGAGGAAGAGCTTGGTAAACAAAAAGAAGCTGAAAAATTGCTTTATTAAATATGCATTACATGTAATTATTTATTTCCTGCTTAACTGATCTGGGGAGGAACTCTCTGCCTCAAAGTCAGATCCCTTTACAGAAAGGTACTTGCTTTGAAAAACTTCCATTTGAGAGGTTTCTTGTGTAAAAGATGGAATTATTGGTCAAAAGGAAACACAAATTACTGGTTCATCATTGGTCAAAAAGAGTCAAATATTCTTTATATTCTACTAATTAAAACAAGGAAGGAATTTAGATTTCGTTGACTCACATCCTACATGAATATGTTAATCTGGCCATCTGAACTCCACATTTCAATGTTTCTGGCAAAACAATTCTTTTTACCTCTACCTGGTTTACCATCTAAAATGAATGGGAAATGTGCTTCCCAAAATAGAAAAAGTTCACATTAATTCTTCCACAATTTTGCATCTTTTACTACTTGGAGGAGGAGAGCAGAGGGACTTCAGCCGTTGGTTGAGTCTGAGATAACAAGTAAATCCCTCTAAGCTGGTAATACAACACAAAAATTGTCCTAGGGTTGGTATTTGAAGATTCATCAGGCTCATGTCACTCAGAATCTTGCTCTAGTTACTTAACTATTTTTTCCCTTCTTTCCTTTCAGAAAAAAAACCAAAAAATCCCCAAGTTGATTCTGTTACATCTGATTTCAAAGTGTTACTCCTATGTTGTAAGAAACTTAAGAAGGATTCTTAAAAATAGCTGTATTTCTCCTTCAGAAAATTTTAACTAATTTGATTATTTTTTAATTTAAATGTATTTAATATTTTAAAAGAAAGCAAACTGAATATCAGTCTTACCAACAATTGTGCTAAATCCTTATTACCATTAAAGGAACGATTCAGACATGTAGAGAAAATATCAAATTACAGACAAACACTATTAATTCTCATTAACCTTAAGTTTTGGCAAATATTTTTTTTGTGGCTGTCTAATAGACAACACTAAAACCTCCATGAAAATTCAGGTGGTATTGGCTTCTACGCCTTGACAAAGAATAAGATTCTTGGATCTATCTGCTCAAAATTTGTTTACCAAACGCCTCTTTTTGGCATGCACTTTAAATGTATAAATTAAACACTAACACCAAAACTAAAACCGAAACAAAAATACATGGAAAATTAGTAAAAATCCCAAAACTCAACACAGCAAGGTTTAGAATGAAGTATTATATAAAAAGATGACAGAAAACCTTAATTCAATTACTATGGTACATTTGTGTAATATATAGAAAACATAAAACCTCAAAGGAGTAAAACAGCTATATCTATCATTCTTTTTAGTACAATTTTAAGCTTCTCTTGGAATCATTAAGGGAATTTTCCTACTGAACCTCTTTTGTAAGCTTGTGTGCATTTACAGAAAAAACATCGTTTTGAAGTCAAGAACAAGAAGTCACATCACACTTTGCTTATAACACTTACTGCAGAGTATAAATAACTCCCTCTTGATACTGGAGCTGACCCCAAAACAGGTCACCTTCCCACCACTTTTCACAAAAGCAGCTGCACAAAAGGCAAACACAAGTATCCTGCTATGATAGCTTCAGAGTGTTTCACCTGGGTATGTGAATTACCTATCAATACCAACAGGCTGAGTTAGACCCTAAAGCATAGAATTATTAGGGTATTATACACATATAATATATAAACCAAGGTCAAAAAATATAGGTACCAGGAGAGCTGTATTTCTCAAACACACTGTGGTGGTTTTGGAACCAGAACACAATCTCCTCTTTTCCCAAAGAGCATTGAAGTAGCCTGGGCCCCTCTGCTCCAAGGCAGAATCCCATTCCATTTGACTTGCTCTGAAATCTGCTCCAGTGTAATCTGTATTCATCATACTTCCTTGAACTCAGAGAAACGGTTCTTAGTATAAGAACTGTAATTCAACTCTTTGCAGACTTCACCTTGCCTTTTAACAACTCCCCATGGTTTTCACGTAACTGTACTCGTTCCCCCTGGGATTTCAGCACAGCACGACTTGGCACTTTGACCAGTGCACATGTTGGAGAAGGAAACCACAGAAAACACTGGCATTCCTTCAGCCACTTCAGACCTTGTTCAGACATCTTTCTTCAATGCTGATAAAGGCAGTAAGTTGTCAGGGTACATACAGAGGCTCTTAGGTACTGTGCTGGCTGTGGAGCCAAACATGAAGCATTCTCACTCCATCCACACTGCATTGATGAATAAATAAGACCTTGAGCCAATGTTCCACTGGCAGCTAAATTTGCAGTCTCTTCAAGACAGAAATTAGAGTATTGTTAACTTAAAGACAACAATACACATTTGCAACAGTTAAGCCCTGTATCTCTATAGTGGGATCAATCTCATTTCAGATTGTAACCATAGACATATAACTGTTATGGCAAACTGGTCAACTTTAGAAAATATTTTTCACTACTGTTACCACTGCACCTTTGGTAATATTGAAGTGGCACCACTTGCACCTCTCTAAGATGACTCACAGTATCTTGAACATTATTACTTGGCTTGCTGTATCCTGCCATTACCTTCACAAAGTGCAGGTCCATCATAACCTCTCAGATTTTATTGAATTCAGCCTCGATCTCGAATGAAGGCAGAACATTTGCCTGTCATGAGGAGTCTTGGTAATCAAAATAGTATTCAAAAGGGATGTAGGAGTCTCTGATACATAATTTTCAGAGTAGTGTGTTGACAACTCCATCTCCCTGAAGATCAAAATAGCATAGTACTTTATTAAGCAAATTACACCTAAATAAATAATCTGGTTTGAATATCAAGCGCCTGTTACATCCACCATCACTCTAGGTCATCTCTAATGGAGAAGCAGTTCATAAATCAATTGGTGTTTGGCATAGGGAACCCTGCCACGTTGCTTATGTGACATTCACAATAAAGATCCTAGGTAAATTGAAAAAATCCTTGGAAGAAGGGTGTATGGGCTAGGGAGAAAAATAGAAAAAGACAATAAATTTTCATTTAATGTTTCTCGCAAAAAACCAAAATATTCTATACATAAATGCCTCTTACCAATAAGAATCAAAATATTTCAGAGAAATTCTATCAGAGTACATGCTGGAAAAATAAAATACACTGTTGCAAAACATAAATGTTCAGAGTCCTGTAAGAAAAATAGTATAAATAATAGTCCTTGTAAAGGAAAATTTCTCTGCACAATAAAAGCGTTTTGTCCCAAAGTACATTTGTTTATATTACAAAGTGTCTCCCCTCCAAGTCTTCTGAACGCTGCTGCCCCTTCAGCACAGTCACAGTCTAGTAGAAGATTAATATTTCAGAACTTGTCATGGGCAGTTTCACTTGACTCTGTCACTGCCTGTGTCTGACAAGCTATTTATCATGCTGCTAAGTGTCAGCATTAAATTATCCCTGCTGTTATGACAGCAACATTATTCATCAGGATTACACCCCCAGTACAAGGCTGCTTACAGCTGTTTCCTTCTTCTGAGCTTTATCGATCTCTGCTCTTTCTATTATAAAAAAAAAGGGTCTATGCACATGACCATTCACATCTTGCATGTCTGATGAATTTTATTTCTGTGCCAACATCAAACAAAAAGGCTTCCCAGAAACAGGCTTCCACAGTTATAAAATGTCACTGGCAGAAGGGAATCGTATTCCCTTCAACTGGAGGTACATTCTCTTTGAGGGGACAGAGAAAGACTGTAAACATTATTGATCATAATGCATAGGCACCCAAGGTTGAAGCGTGTTGCTTGACAAATCAATCTGCATTTGTTTTAACCAAGTCACCCTTCCTTAACTACTGCAATGAAATGACAATGAAATCAAGAATTATTTATTGAGATGTGTAGTGCTATTCACAAGCAGCTCAACTGTTCCCTGTCTCCAGCCCAAACTCTGAGCCCTGCAATTAATTGCCTTCTGCTGGGCTGTCAGTCTGGAGCAGAATGATGCGGTGAGCAAAGGTATGGGCATGCTGAATTCTTCAAAATTTCTTCTGCAACTTAAATTTGGCTCACTTTTCTGGCATTCCACCCCCCCCCCCCCCCCCCAAGAAGAGAACAAAGATCATTAAGAGATTTGCTTTAAGCTCTGTTGTTACGGCATGAATCTGTGTCAGGTGAGGTTTAGATTGCATCTGAGGGCACTGGAACAGGCTCCTCAGGGAAGTGGTGACAGCATCAAGCTCAAGAAGCCTTTGGACAGTGTACTCGGGAACATGATGTGACTCCTGGGGAGGTGCTATGCAGGTCCCAGAGCTGGACTTCAATATTTCTTGTGGGTCCTTCCCAACCCAGAATATTTTATAATTCTATAACTGGTAGGTTTTTATTCCTAGGATTTCTAAGTTTTTAGAATAGTTGCTCTGAGATTACTTGTTTGGCAATTTTACTTCCCATTTTATTTTTGCTTGCTCCTGCTTGGATTTCAAAAAAAACCCACTTTTTTTTTTTTTTT
>VXAC01008210.1:250033-275033 GCA_013399225.1 Rhipidura dahli | reverse complement strand
ACATCCAAGAATTAGCTAACATAATTATGTTTTTTCATTTTTAATTACAAACACACCAAGAACCACCCCAAAATGTACTGAAAATATGAATAATTCAAATCCTGAACCTTGTCAGTCTTTAAAGAAAACTAGTTGCTAAAGTTAAGCAATTGCAGCCTCAGCTGCATGCTTCTTCCTATCCTTCAGTTTAGCTCTCCTCTTCCTTATTAGAAATCTACAACTCTACCAGACACAATGTTGTCAAAAAAGGATGGAGTCTATATCAGAAAATTCATCAAAGAAATAGCTGAAGACAAGAGAAGTAACAAAATCATAACTGTACTGTGTAATGCTTGATGTTTTTTTCAAGAATTTGATCATCAAAGAGCAAAAGACTGTGAAAAAGTGTCACTGGAACAAAAATTGGAGGATGGAAGGAAGGAAGGAAGGAAGGAAGGAAGGAAGGAAGGAAGGGAGGGAGGGAGGGAGGGAGAAGGGAGGGAGGGAGCTGAACGTTTGCTTAAACCCAAGTTGGAAGGTTCAAAACTGAAAACCAAATAAGCAAGGATATTCTTGTAGCTAAATTCAGATATTGGATTAGGATTTTAGTTCAAAATCTCCTCAACAACAGATTACATGTGGGAAATTATGTTCTGATTTTCTAAAAATACCACTGTGCTTAAAGAAGCACCTGCACACATTGTCTGACTGTTACTGGAATTTTTGGGATTATCTATATATAATGTTTGTGCACTTCAGATTTTGCCAGCGCTTGTTGGTGCATGATCTTGTGCTGAGTGCACCTGTGTTTGAGCTTGGATGACAAATGTGCTTTTGCTGAATCTCCTCACCAGGCATCTGCCTGCATCCTGGAACACTCTCTGAACACATGAACGAGGCCTCTTTCAGATGAAACTGAGCTTTAAGATGTGCTCAAGGAGGGCACCTCATGCAGTCTAATTGCAAATCGGATTTCAGCCCACGGGACTGTGACCGCAGCAGAAATCCATCAAATGTGTGTGGTACAGACATGACATCCTGAGCACAAACAGTTTCACTCCACAGATACTGGTCCACACCACTTATCACCATAACTTCGTGTCCATTTCCATAACAGGACTTAAAAGCCTAAGGAAGGATTTTAGTTTAGGATGCCCATAGCAGAAACAGTGAAAAGGCAGAGAGGATGTGAGAGAGAGGTGTTACCCTGTCCCTCACTCCTGACATGTTTACTTGGTTGCTACTCACACAACAAGTTCACACTACTCAAAATATACTGGAAGTCCTTTTCTTTTTTCCAAAGCAGCAGAACTGATGTCTCTTCGTCATCTAAAGAATACCAGGAGGTGAAAGTGCATTTTAGTCCAGATCCTTAACGCTCACATTCATATTTTGTCCTCTAGACACTAATCTGTAGCCATCTTTTTAGTTGAATGTATTCTACTGTACAGACTATGGCTGAAGAATAATGCAAAGAAAAGGTAAGAAAGAAAAAACAGAAAACCTAAGTGGAAAGAACAGCATTTCTTAGTGACAAAGGAACTCAGGTTTTTATTTGCTTTCTGGTCTGATTCTGCATTTTCTGTAAGACTTTCACTGGAAAACTAATATGTCAAAAACTGTCAGTGATTGCTCACCAATTCTTTCATTCAACAAAAAGGGGCCATGGGAAACAATGATATCACCATACTTTTCACTCTCCTTTACTGGCCTGTGAATTTATTTAGATTTAGATTATTTAGATTTCTGCAGTAGCTGACAACCTAAGAGCACTATAATATAATCCTGTAGGACTCAGGCAACTTTTTTGGGAGATAGAAGCTATTTATATGAATTACAGATGAAGGAATCAAAATCTGCTGTCCCTCAGAGTACACTGGGTCTCCTGGACTGCCTTTAGTTGGTGTATAAATATAAACATGTGCTCAGAGCCACAGCCACCAGCAACATTTTAACCTTTCAAAATATTGAGTAGCTCCTCCTCCTCAGCCCCCCTTACCCAAAATGCTGGTAGTCTCTGCATCAAGTGGACTAGGAGGGAACCTGAGCTTTCTTCTGAAATCTGCAATTTCATAGTGGATGGTGCCTCAGCTGCTGTGCTGAGGTCCAAACCAAGGAGGAACCAAAGGACTAACAATTCTTCTTCCTCTTGCCCCTGGCACCACCAGTGTAATGTGTCAGGAACCCCAGGCTGAGAACAGGGCTGCTCTGCTGTAGCTCCTGGCAGGCAGGTCTCCTGTTAGAACACACAGAGTCCCACCCCCTGCAGCTGGATGGGAGATGCTGTCTAAGATGCTGTGCTACTCCCTTTGAGAAGAAAGATGGATGAGCAGAGGCAGATGCAAGGCATTTCAGCCAAGGCACATGGAACACCACGGACTGGAGCATGCCAGGAGCCTTGCCATAGCCATACAGCTTTCTTAGTGCTGAGTAATTTTGGATTCATGCATCTGCTTACAACTACTGCACTTCTGTGGCCATGGAACACCAGTCACCTTCCCCAAAGGCAGAATTAATCTTTTTTTTTTCTTCCCAGCTCTGGCTCTCCTGAGAGCTGCATGTGATACTGCCAAAATATACCATACCCAAAGCATGCCAGAACAAGAGAATAACTCAGTTAAATGGGTCTGCACCAAGCCTTTCCTGGCCTTTATGCCCTGCTCAAGCTGTGAAAGCCCTCTCCTTGCCTGTTCCATTTCATTTACAAAGTGGAAATCCAGCAGTCTCTCCCAATCCTCTGAAAGACATAGTGCCAGGAACCAGGGAGCCAGAGCAGGATCTTTAAACAGGCCAATGCAGCCCAGATCATGAAGAGCTGGTTACCACTTCTGGCTTCATTTAAAAGAGAAGCCTTGAGAAGCTGAAGTATTCAGATCCCAGCACTGCTTGGGCACAAGAGGCCACCCAAGAAAGAAATTCTACTTCTTTCCCCTCTACATCTGATATGTTCTTCAAAGAGATCACAAGCATGTTGATGTTGCATAGTTGGAGCCTCCTGAATACAAGCTGGGAATGCAGCTATAGGAGGGAACGGGAGACTCAGAAACTTAAATGCACTCAGGGTCCCAGTTTAAACACAGCCTTTTTTTGCAGCACCACAGACTACAAATCTGCATTTACATTTCTGGCTGAAATGTTGTTTCATGGCAGCTTTCTTTGAAAACATGTCACACTTAAAAGAGCTGCGAGTCATTCCCTTGTTAACTCAGCCCACTTCCAATTTATTTTTCATCGACTGCTACATCCCTAAATATTTCCTTTTAATATACCATCTCAGAATTTACACAGTGAGCTTCCCCATGCTATATGGCTGAGAGGAAGTGCATACTGTGATGATTGCAGCTCATCCATGATGAAAAATATCTATCATTATATGCTGCCCCCCCCCCCAGTTCTTGTGCACAATTATAATAGCGACACTTTGGTGCAATCAAAATGCTTTTTTTAAAGGGCTTCCCTATAATCAGGAAAGGAGAAAAAAAAAAGTAGATAACTGTATATAAACATTGCCAAGGACTAAGTCCTGTTAGAAACCACTAGGCTATTGAGGTGTGCCCTCTGCTCCTCCGAGCTCTTTGCCAATGAAGAGCCCTCAGCAGATGTCAGAAAATCATCTCTGGCTCAGATGTCAGAGATGTCACTCTGCACCTGGATTATGAGCCCACAGACTAGGACATTCCTGGCAGCACAGCAGGATGAATCACATGTACCTGTTTGGGACACATGTTCTGACAAAGGCCAAAGTTACGAGTTCAAAAGTTAAAAATGCACAGAGGAACAGTGAGAAAATGAATACGGTAAAAAATTAAAATTCAAAACATTTACAAGAGTAATTAATGATACTACAGTCAAAAGCATTATTGAAAGAAGACAGCAGCAAGAGGTATTCTGGAAACCATCAAACTGAGTGGAAAAAGGGGACTCTCTGCCTGCCTGAGCCAAATTCCACTGAACCTACATGACTCCAAAATGGCTGTGCCTCAGCCAGCTGGGAGATGCTGCTCTTCCACTACATCCTTTTAGAAAACCAACTATTGGATGGCTTTCTAAAAACCCCAGTCTCCACACAGGGAAATTGCAGGATTCACACTGTTTTCTCCTGCCTTGCAAAACTGATTTTTATATTTAACAGATTCTATTGAAAATGCAAAAAATTTGCCAAGTTTTAAAAAAAAAAAAAAATAGTTCAACATGAATATGCAAAATATCCCAGGCAACATGAATCTGCATTTTGTGGATAAAAAGTTTTTTGTATTAAAAACAAAGATTACATGTAGCTCTAGAGTATATCTCTAAATTACAAAAAAATATTTGTTGGGGGAGGGTTTCAAATGGGAAATGAAATTTGATGAACACATTCTTTTTTTCTCTCTCTTTCCTTGCCCACAGCGTTTAAAGGCAGCAGGGCATTGTGACAACACAGACAGCTAATTGCAAGGAAATGGATGTCTGATGCCATTAACACTACCCACTTTCCTTGGACATTTAAAATAAAAACAAAACACGCCACTAGGCACACAGTTCTCTCCCTGGGGTGGAGATGAGAACTACATGTGATAGATGTTAAGTCAGATTGGTTAATGCACTACTGGAGGGAGCTCAGATACACCTAAATGAGGATAGTGTTTGAACCTCTCTAAGACACAACAGAATACTCACATCCTGCAGAGTAGATGTTCAGTCTTAATTTTAGGGAACAGCTATAAAACTTCAGCATTTGAACCCACTGAAGTTGTCATTTATACATTCTAAGTAATTAAAAATATTGTATTTAAAGTAAAATGACAAGTAATCTACTGTGTTTAGGCCATACATAAGAAATTTTCTATATGGACAAGTGCATGTACAAAGAAATAGAAATAAGTGTTTATGGGGAAAGAAAAAAAAACCTGCCTGAAATGTAAGTCATTGTTCTACACATGACAGTAGGAAGCAGAATGCCTGATGATCACTCATTTAGCACTGGTGGCAGGGAAAACGACACAAAACCATTTCTTGTTTCATTGGATGTTCAAACATAGGCATTATTCAAATGTAGAGTTATGTGAAGAACAGGAAGAAGAAAAAAATTGAAATGACTGAAGAAATTGCTCAAAATCTCAGGAATGCTTGCTTCCATAAAATCATAAGTGATGGTTTTAAACGAATTTAAAAATTCAATGAATATATTTGTTTTAAAAATACACCTGCAGGACATCATCTTGTTTCCATTTTGAGCAGTTGTGTACTAAACCTCTAAAAATGTTTGTAAATAACAATGGATTGTTAGTTATAGGGGCATTATCAAGCACCATTGCAATTACTGAACTTATCTGATTAACATCTGCACTATTACTAACTTTCAACTTGAAACAATACCTTCTTTATTATAACTTACCCTCGTTTTAATACAGCATGAATTGTTTTAAACACTTATTATCACACAGTGAAATATGACCTTGACTAGATTAGACGGTATCACTTTGAATAACTCATTTCCCCTCTCTTTTATTTAAGAAAAACATCTTGAAAGTGTCACAAATAGACGGCAGATTTTGCAGTTATAATATATAAACACAACAGATCATATTATTACTGAAAGAGATTCTTGTTGATAAGTTGGTCTACCATTCACTACATTGCCTTCTTTGGTGGAAAAATGAGTAGCTACTTCTTACGATTTGGGCTACAACCTGAATTCACTGAAATCAGTGGGAGATTTTCCTATTAATTTTGGTAGCAGCGGGATTGGGCCATAAATGTAATAAAACAGGTAGTGTAAAAAAATCCCAGCTCAAATCACTACTGAATTAGCAGTCTGCAATTAATTTGTACCGTCTCAAGTTGCTGGATAAATTTAAACACCCACAAATCTAGTTATGAAACATATATAAAGTAAAAATAGATAATTATTAAAAGTCTGACCTAATTAGTTATTAAATTTCTATTTGATGCATAAACAAATCTTAATAAGTGCCATTAATTTAACACAGCAATTGCCTAGAAAAAGCAGATAATATTTTTATAGCCAAAGTTTTTTTCAGTTTAACTCTTCAGTTTAACAACTTATGTTGTGCCTTTTGTAGCGTATCTCTGAAATGATCTCAGCAGTAAATTGCTTGTGCCTGTCTGCTGATTGTGATGTGAAGAGGCTGGTTGGGCCAGCAGTTGAAGGGCTCTATTCATACACCTGGCTGGTTAGATTGAATGGACCTGCAGGAAGAACCAGCCCCATCAGAGCTTCTTCAATGGTCTCCATCTTGACCTTGAATTTGGCCTTTGCTATGGTCCACTTCCATCTCCATAAAAATGAGCTAAAGGCTAGATTGTCATCTATTTGCTCTTTTCTTTTTTCCTGGGTTTGATGATATATTTCTAGAGCTGCCTAAACCAGATTAATTATCACACTTTGTTGTGAATCATAGGAAAAGAGTTTGCAGTGCATAAGTGAATAGGTGCATGCAATTCCTCACAAGGCTGAACTGGCATTGTTATTCAAATCAGAAAATGCTGATCACTAGGGTAACATTGGGAAAGAGGTTCCCACCACAGAATGAAATAAAAGGTCAAGCAGCTAAAGGGGATCAAACAAATAAAATAGGCAAGATAAGCAATTTCTGTACTCTGGTGGCTCTGACCTCAAACTGAGGCTCTTCCCTCCTCATTTACTCTCACTGTGAAGGTAGCACACACAATGAATGACCATTTCACTGGTTTAGGTACAGCATAGTATCTTAACCGAAGTAAAAATGAGAATTTCACTGATTACAGATGTTTTCCAGAATTTATCAGGGCAGGGACTTGATTTATCAATGAGTGTTCCCTTTTGTCTCACTTGAAGGTAATTTTATACAATGTGTACAGGTCCTAGTACCTAAGTTTCAAGTAATTTCATTTTGTCTGTAAAAGGGAAAAGGATATTTTTATTTAATTTATCTTTTAATTGCTGGGTAGAGATGAAATAAACATGGCATAAATTTTGATTTAATACTGTAAAGGAAATGTAACATATCAGGCTTGGGTTTGAGTAGATCATTTCTCATTTCTGTAAGTCATAATATTTTAGAATTGCAATTTTTTCTATCTACAGACACTATGGACAGAAGTGTACAGCCCTGTACCTCTTCTGAGCTATGCACTCCCTTAAGTAACTGGTTTGAGCACTCACTGAGAACTCATGAGTTTAGTATCCTGACTAGGATCACTCCATTCTGGTACTCTTTGATTCAGGTCATTGGTGCTGGTGTTTAATTTACACCAAAGGCAGTTCTTGCAACAGGTACCAAATACTGCAGAGATTTAATTGGTTTTTGGTTTTTTTTTTTTTTTTTTTAAATTTGTATGGGCCACTAGAATGTTTAAAACTTTAATCTCACCATTACACAGTTTCAGATTATGGTTTTGCTAATGCTCTCACAAAGAGAATATTAGGGCTAGGTACAAAATGTGACTGCAATAAATATTATAGAAATTATTTGCATTGCAGATCTTTCTGCTTTTTAAAATCCCTACCATAAATTTGATTGCTTGTCTCAAGACAGATCTGCTATAGTTTAATCAGGTACTTTTAGCTACTCACTGATTTGAGCATGTTTGAAAATCAAATTGCAGAACTATCTGCATGAATAACTGTTGCAACAGATGGAAGTGTTGGTATAGAAAATACTCTTACAACCCACCACCCAGTAATGTGCAAGGGGAAGGACTGCCCATTACCTCAGACCATTCAGAGTCACTGCTCCAAGAAGCCATGGTGCCTTGGTCTGTTCACTTCTTCTAGGTGGTAACCAAATAAATGATACATTTTTGGCAGTCCCATAGATTTCTGAGAAGGATAAATGTGTAAGGAGAGGAAAAGGAATGAAGGCCAAGGATGACAAGTAAAACAGGAGTCTATTTGGCCTTAGCAACACATTTTTAATCACCAAAATTATTTGATTGCTCATTAGGTTTTTAAAAAGTATTTAGTTAGAGCTTCCTGGGTCAAATTTGGGTTGACTAAGCAGAAAGTATATTATTCTCCATTTTTATTCTGCCTCATATAAATTACCTTCAGAAGGAGTTAAACAATGTGGTACAATGGCTTACTTGTCATTTGTTGTCAAGGAAAAGGTGCCCATTGCTGACTTCTGTACTCTTTGCCATTAGATGAATAGACACACAAACTTCTGGTTGTTTGGACCTTGCAATCCTTTATCCCCAAGAGAAAACCATTAATCTTTTGCATCAGAACATACATCAAAAACTAGAAGCAAGATACCCATGATTCCTGGTATTCTATTCCCTTGGGCTCTCTGTGCAAAGAGAGAGAGAGATCAATTTTTACTTTTTAGGGTGGATTTGCTCTTAAATTAGCCCTTTTTTTTTTTTTTTTTGCAGCATTTCATTCCATAAAATCACAGTAATGGAGCAAAAGCAGAACTAACAAGGGTAACTAGATGAAACACGTGGATTTCACACACACACACGCACACGCATTTAGGGTTTTGAGAGGAATTCCAAGCAAGTGAAACTTTTCTGAGTTAGCAAGCTACAGGGCTTTAATATTATGACAACCCTACCAAATGCCCTGTAACTGTGATACCCCTGCAGCTCACTCCATTCTCTGGAGAGGCCGAGTGAACTCCCGCCTCGCAGCAGGAGAAGCGGCCCCAGGCTCTGAAGAGGATGGCGCGTGGCCGCTGCCCTCCCATTAGCTGCTGGCTGGGCTCCAAGAAAAGCAAGGCTTGCTCAGCACGAGGCACAGGAGAAGGACTTCTCATTCCCACGTGTTTGCAGGAACAGCTGTGAGGGGAAGGCACGAGTTTACAGCAGCACCAAATACACGTGGTATACACGTGTCAGACCTGAGCGCCGCGGTTCTGCCGGGAAAAGGGAAGGAAGATGGGGACTCAGCCCCCACATCGGTGTTTTATACACATCTGACCAAAGAAGATACTATTAAGAAGCCTTGCAGGTACTTTTTTGGTTATAAAAGGCCTCTCTTTTAATGCTCTAACTTGGTAAAACAACAAAAATTAAGTTTAGTTACTATCTGAACAAGTTAACTCTGCCACTACCATCATGTCGTCCAATGAGACTAAACAAGATTTCAGCGTTTGTTTTTTTTTTTTGCCTCCCCCTGTTATGAAGAAACTTAAGTTTCATCATTATGATTTGCTCCAGGTCTAAAAAAAATATATATAAGAAAAGAAAACAAAAGAAAAACAAAGCCAAAAAAAGTGTGAAAATGGCTTCAACATTACAGTGATTTCAAGATTCTTTAAAATCTTGGTTTATACATATTAAAGGAGCAACATTTGACACTGTAATCAAGTTTATTTATAAAAAATAAGTACTTAATAAAAAGGAATATCCTGGACATGCTAAGAAAATTTTAACCTTATAATTTTTGCACTTTTTTTTTTCCTCAATTCCAGAAACAAAACAATTGAATGTGAAAGAAAATACAATCTCTCACCTCTAGCCCAGCTCTGCACTTCTGAACCAACTTTCAGTTGTGCAAAAGGAAGCAAGCAAGCAAGAAATAAAATGATAACACAAATCAACCCAGTTTAGGTCTGGAGGACAGGGTATGTTCACAAATTACTCTTTTTCTGTTTGAATAAGTTTATATCTGCATGTGTTTCCCATATGTTTTATTGTAAATCTGACATTGATGACTGTGCTAGCCAAGAATTATCATTGAACGGTGAAGAATTTTTTTTTTGATTGTGCAATAAATCTGTATTTTTTTTTCTTTCTGTTTTTAAGATAGTCTTTAATTCAGGGACATGACTCCTTTATATCTGTGATTTCACTGTGCTTTATTGCCTGGATACTTATGATGGCTGCTATTACTAAAACAGTCTTTTAGGAGAAGAGCTACAGAATTTAAGGTGATTTAATACACTCTTTCAACACAATTATAATATACTAATTTTAAAGAGGAAAATAGATATGCCAGTCTGGCCTTCAGGCCACAGGAACCAGTTGCTCAGTGAAAAGTCTGATCATCTAGGATCAACTTTTACATCAGGAATGGATTCCCATAAATGTTATTGCAGAAAATATCGAAAATTCATAAATTCAAAACTCCTTTATGCAACATTGGTCTAGTGGATCAGTGTTATCTGGAAGCAAGAAAGAGAGGTGGGGAAAGCTTAATATTGTTTGTTATTAAATACTTGGTGTTTTCCTGGCTTAAAAGTTGCGTTCTTTTTAAGTGTGCCTGTTTGCAGTGAGCAGTTGAGGGACAAACACCTGCTGCAAGAAATGTCCCTTCCCACTGAGCATCTCCTTTGCTGCTTTGGATGTGAATGAGTTGCAGAAGTTGCTGCAGAGTCCTTGGAGTTCCCTCCACACCCGGGGGCTGGCACCAGGACAAGGAGGTGACACAGCAACACCTGTCATGCAGCAAGCTGCCCCTGTTGCTGCTGCTGTGGGAGGAACCATTCAGAAAGGGAGACAGACAGAGGCTCACTGAGTTGAGGAGTTGCTCAGAGGTGTGGTGCAGAGTGCAAGGGACGTGAGAAGGCACACCTCAGTTTTAGGGTGACAAGAAGGACTGAAAAAATGGAAAAAAATTTCTTTCTTCACCCCAGAAGGTGATGAATTATTGTCACTAAAAGAGTGAGGGCTAGCTGAAAAACATTTTAGACATCCAGCTGTGCATAAGTGTGGATGAACTTCTCAAGCATAAAATGTGGAAGAAACATTGATAAAGGGAAAAAATAAACCTAATATAGGTGCCAATTAATCCAATTATGGTGTTCAAGAGTTGTGTTTCTTGATCTACAGAGGCCTGAAAGTATTTGAAATGGCTGCAAGAAGGCATGAATTGATGCGCATTATACAGCTATGAATAAACACTGAGGAAAAGCATCAGTACCATTGTTACAACATGCACAGACCCAAGATTTGCTTTTAAACACTTACATGGATGCAGTGTCTGATGTTCTCATACCAGCAGTGACAACCTCTGGGTTTTAGTAGAAACATTCACATTCTAACTGAGAAAACCCCACTGCTGAGGTTCTTGGCTGTTAATATGTTGTACTTGTTTATACCAGATTGCTGAAAGAACTCAGACTCTTAATGCAAAATTTTCTTAAAAATAAGTTATCCATTAAAACCATGAGGAAACTTGGCTTGTAACATACTTGGAGTCACTCTCAGTGTTTACAATTCAATCTACAGGTTAAGTGATAATAAGAAGTAGTATTTGGCATCTTATAAATGCAGTTGTTGTTAAGGCAGATGGAAAATACTTAAACATTCAAATAATCCTATCATTTCAAGTATTTTCTATGGCCACTGGGATCATTTATGAATCATGTGAAATTATGGGATTTGTTTTTAATCTCCAGGGACTGTCATTTTACTTTTTTCACATTCTCACGTTGTAGGTACATTAGTGTTTTGCCAACAACTATCTAATAAGTTTTGTTCTGAGGTCCAGTTTCAGACATGTTTTAAACAGCATGGTAAAGTAATTTTGGAATTCAGTGGTCTTAGAGACACATTAGAGGCAAATGCTGCCCCTAATTCAGTGCTCTGATAGTTGTAAAGGCCTTCAGTTGCACCATGTGCCCAGCTCAGCTCAGCTCTGAGTAACTACACCTCAAACATCACAACTTGATATGCTCATGTTTACATCATACCTGTACATCCTGATTTACAACATGACTGTCCATATCAGTACAGGCTCCACAAGAAACCTCTCAAAATCAGTGAAATAATTAGTTCACATGCAGTTAGCTTGGAGAATCATCTTGCCAGGACATGGCACATCACTTTGTGCACATTTATGCATACCAAGGAGTCATCTACTTTTACACTGTAAATAAGAGAGAGTTCTCAGTGAAAATAGGCAGAAGCTCTGCAGTATGGCTTGAGATTCACCATGATGTGTTATGCCATTAATATTTTTAAACTCTACCCAGGCCATCGTAGAACCCATTATAAAAGTTCAGGTCCTGAGTTACAGGATTGGTGCTTTTATACATTTAACCTTAGAACCCAATCAGTTTTCCTGTGGTGGAAATGATTTCTTTCTCTCTAACTGCAAGACAAATATTCTGTAGAATGCCAAGACTGTGTTCTGAGAATTACAAGATTTTACTTCATAGAGGCTCAAGATAAATTACTTAAGTCTCACTGACTACTAAATCCATCCTGGGGAAGTGACTGAATGTCAAAAGCATGCTTCCTCTGCTTCTCCTGTCTTTTGAGCTTCAAAATGCATAAATTGAAAATAGCATTCTTACCTTAAATAGGGATAATAATGAAAATTAATAAATTCATCCCTAAAAATGTATACCCACTTTTACAGAAAATCCCTGAAATTTAGGTGTCTTCTTGACATTGACTGCCTTGTGAAATGTGACTGACTTGAGTATAAACATCCTGACATTTTAGGCATTTATAACTCTAGTAAAGTCTTCAGCCTAAATCACAATTATTACTATCTTTTCAGAATAGTTAATACTGTTAATCACATTAGCAGTCACTGTGTCAACACTCATAACTATGATATGAAGTGAGTACAGGGATGGGTCTTTCCTACTGGATAGAAAACCAGCAAGTTTTCAAAGCCCTGCAACTTTTTAAATGTTAACCTATTCTTATGGTAGCACAGGGTACTAAAATATAAAGCTAGATTAAAAAAACCAAAAAACAAAAAAAACAACAACAAACCAACAGAAACAAACAAACCCCTCTTAAAAAGTTTTTCAAATATCCAGCACTTATTCCAAGAAGTTGCTTCAAAAATGCTAGCCACCATGCAGACACCTGAATAACAACCACATATCCTCTATACCTTGCACCAGAGCATGAAAAATCTGGTCACACAGCCAAAATCTGAAAAGACTGATAAAATTATATTCAAGTTCAGGTAAAGCAGGTAAGAAAGAAGCAGTATGCCTTATGCAGAGAAAACACCAGCAGGTATCAGCAAGGAAATCTGATGACAAAACTTCCTTATTATCTAGTGTGCTAGTATTATAAAGCAGAACTCACAGACATTTTATGGATGTTATTTCATTCATATGACTCTTCTGAGAAAATGAAGATATTATCTTCAAAGATTAAGATATAATTCTGTCATAGAAATACCTTTATTTTACATTGATTTTTTTGTGTTTAAGACATGATGGAAATATTAATTGAATTATTTAATCTCTGTTACATTTTGATATACAGAAAACAATAGGTGAAAACTACAATCTAAATCTGGGAGGTTTTTTAAATGTTTTGGTTCTTTGAAAATTGCTCAACCATTTCTCTGAATGACCTATTTTTTGAAAAATATGAAAAAAACTTTCTCTTTTCTAGATTTATAATATCTTCCTTCTCCTTAACAAGTCTTTTCCAAGTTGAAGAGGTTTATTCTCTCTTTGTACACAATTATTTCTATATCCATAAGATCCTGGTCATCTTTCCAGGTCTGTTCTCTAATTCTACTATACCCATTTTTAACAGGAAGTGTTCCTCAACACAGAGGCATAATGACATTTCAGGTTTAGCTCTACTCCTTCCCCAAAAATTTCCTGCAGTTCTCATTGTTCTTTTGTCTGAGAGTCAAACTGTTTTTTCAAAGACCTATCCACACTCCCTTGCTGCCTCTCTCGGAGCTGAGCTGGAGTCCAGCACTACATTTATACACAGAGTTATGCTTCCAGAGGTACAATATTCTGCAACATGTCTATCAGGTGAGTTTTTCTGCTGGGCTGAGAAACAATAAATCAGGGAGGATACTTCTTACTGGAGTATATTTTCTGTTGCACCTTAGCACCTGTCACTCCTCATCTGACCCTTGAGTGATAAAAGAAATAAACTCTATTCCATGCATCTTCCATCTAACCACCACACTTCAGTACAGAGTTTCCACAATTAAAGGATAATTGATCTTGTTATCCTGCTTTTGAAGAAAAGCCTACCTTTTTGATATTTTCTTTTGAGGGATGCCCATGAGTAGAGGAAAGGGGTAGGGTCCGTGGAGAGGAACTTAAGAAGTAGGTTTGGCATAGGCACCTCTCTGCAAGGAATGGATTACTGCTTGACATTGAAAGGCTGTGGCCTTCACAGTGTTTAGAAAGGGGAGGAATAATCATGTTAATCTTTTCTTCTTCTTTTACAGAAAAACAGGCTGGTAAAATAAACAGGTTCATTGATGTTGTATGAGTGTTGTGCTCGCCACAAACCACCTGCTGCACCAATCTGCAGACGAGGGCAGATGGGGAACACTCAAGGTCTTGGACACTGGGCATGCCCCAGTCTATTCAGTATATGCTGCAGTTACTAAAAACTCTGTGTTAGGCTCTGCAATGGGTGCTGAATGAATTGCAAAGTATTAGATGTTGTTGCAAGGAACGGGAGTTTGTCAAGACTGTGAGATCAGGCTGGCAAAGGCAATAACTCTATGATAGGTGTTTGTTAATAAACTTTGCATGCTTTTTTCTTTATTTTTTTTTCCTTTCTCCTGAGCAAGGAAAAAAAAAAAGGGACCATTTGTATTACAGTTATTTGCAATCTAATTTGCCACACCAAAGGATAGTCTGAATGATCTAATTCTCAATATACTACAGGACCGAGGTGAAGTACAAATCATCTTAGAGGAGCCAATAATTTTGTTTCAATTGATCAGCTTTTTAGGCAGTATCCTTCGGTTGAGACTTTTCAGATAAGTAAAGTAAATTAGGTTGAAAACAAAATGCAGGTTCCTGAAATGTGGATTTCACAATGTATTTTTGATCTGATAGGAGCTCAGTAGCATTTCTTCTATCCGCTGGAGGCCCACTGAGCTGTGCATACTGTACTCTATCAAAGCCCAGTTCTTTGCAGCTCAGTGAATAAAATACTGCAGTTTCTCCCATTGACTGACTGAAATAAAATAATCTATGATGCATGAACAAGTCTAAATGAAATAATAATATCCTTAGCAGTGAAAAACGGATTGGTAATACAGTAATTGAGCAGATTTATTGCCATCTCCTTGAGCTAGCCTGCTGAAACAGCCTGCTATTTTATTTAATCTCATATCAGAGGAATTACTGGCTGGTAATCCATTGTTAAACATCATTTAGAATGATGGATGAAAATGTCAGCTTTTCCAACATAATCAATTCATATCTCATTAGCACATATTATTTATGATTCTCATAATGGGACCTGCAGGGGTCTCCAGGGGGAAATGGAGACCTCAGCTGTTGTTGAAATGAGATGAGATATACTGTAGCTTATGAGTTAATAACTGCATATAAAAAATACTTCCCCACAGTATTGATTGTCCTTACCATTTTACAAATGAATTGAGTGTCTTGGCTTCCCCTCTTGCTGTGTATGGCAGCTCTTCCTTCTATTCATTTTCTTGCTCATAATTCAGTGAGAAAAATATTAAAAAGCATATAAGGAAGACTATTTTACAAATAACTTTTAAGACCCAGGGTAGGGGGGTGCTAGGAGACTTTGAATGTAAAGTAATAAGAAACACTTTACTGCTCTGTTGCTGTTTTGCTAAGGACTTTGGGCACTTTTCCCCCCCTCAGTCCCTATGAAGACAAATCGACATATTTCTCCAGCTACAGCACAGTTGCATTTTAAGGATACTTTCCACCGTATGCTGCCTCAAAGACCAATGAAAAGCAAACCTTGATTCATGGATTTAATGCAGCTGATGGTGCAGCAGTAATCATGGTCACAGTGTCAACTGCTGCCTCAATTAAACTACATTTGAGAATCATTTTATGCTTCAGCTCATAAACATCAATAAAGGAAAATGAGTAATAAATGACTGTCTAGAGTACAAAGGACCAGCTCATATTTCAGATGAAAATGAAGACAAAATGTAGCTTTTATTTGCCTGTGGAATTCCCATTAACTGCATCACTGACAGGAGGGAGTTGGATCAATAGTTGGCTGGCCGCAGAAAACAGTTTCTGGCTGTTCAGCAGCCAATGCAAAAGGAAAACTGTCATATTGTGATCTTTATCAGGTAATCTTCATTACACCAGACCAATGATATATGTATATGCTGGTCAGCTAGGGGCACTTCTAATTCCTGCTTCTATTTGTGGTCTGAGCACAGTGTGCTCACAAATTATTTGTTTACAGCCATGAAAAACCTTCAATGTTCATCTCTTTTATTCTTTTTATAGGTAATCCATAACTGGGAACTTTCTGTCAAGACTACTTTATTCACTCAGAATTTTTAAGAAAGCAACCTCAACATCAAAACTTACCTTTCTTCCTGTTTAAGAGGAATCTTCTGGTACCCTTTGTTTGTGGTTGCTGCTGTTGAGGCTTGACTGAAAGATTTACTGAGTATCCTTCAGTAAGTTCTTGGAGGATTTTGTGCCTTTATTGCAAACAGGGCTTATTTGAACAAAGGCAACTGCCAGCTGTGAAGGGAAAAACAACACTCTCCATGAGCTGTTTGCTTTCCAGGTGGCAGCTTGTATGGATAGCAAACTATACATAAAACACAACCATCTCCTATTTTTCCCCATTCCAGACATGCAGAGCAGGGATGTTTTGCTCCTTTGCAGTGCTCTGTAATTCACAGAGCTTCATCTGGGTGCATGGAAGGTGAGGATCTGTGCATCCAGGCCACCAGCTCTGGCTCAGTTGGTATGTGCCTCTTGGAAGAGCAGTTTCTCAGAATACAGGCACTGTTGAAACATCACCATTTACAAATTTACAATAAGAGAGAAAAAGTCACTTCCTCTTCATGCAATGATAACAGAAATCAAACTATCAAAACCTCTACCATGATTTTAACATAACTCCATTATTTTTACACTTATTTATGACTCCATGTTTTTGTACTATTATGTACTATTCCTCTGACTAATATCCTGTTTTACTTTGACCCCACGAAATTAAACTCTCCAGTATGGAACTTAATGCCAAGCATACAAATTTATAAATAAATCATAGCTCATAGCTAAAAAATGAGATTTCTTTTAAAAAAATTTAAGTTATTACAATAAACACATACTTTGGCTATACTACACAATGATGTTTGATCTGCAAAATATGCATGTGCATTTCAGGATGATCATTAAAGATGATGTTTGCATGCATAAAGTGGATCTTGCTGCTGTTCCTAAAGTTACCCCTTGTTGTTCTCTCTCTCTCTCTCTCTCAGTCCTTCAATTCTGCTCTTCATTCTCATTCTTTTCATACTATCACCTTTCTTTTAGTTTCTGCATTATGTTTTCCCTCTTCCTCCTCAGTTCTCTCCCAGTGTCTGAGAGTAATGCTCTCTCCCACCTTACCTGCTACACATTTCACTTCACTTTCACTTAATAAAAACAGTGATGCAGAATGATGACAATAAAACAATAAGTATAATGTATGTAACTTTAATAACTACCAATTAGAATATTTTCTTTCAACATCATTCCATTTCTTTTCAGGTTCCTCAGTTACCTTTAGCTCCTCCTCATCCTGTGTTCTGTCTCTACCCCAGCAAATCTCTAACCTTCTATACCATGTATTTATTGTTCCCAACAGGCTTACTTGTTCTTCTAGTCTCTTTCTACAAAGCCTTAAACTCTTCTGTTTCTTCAGACTCTTTTCCAGTCCACCTTTTCACCTCTCTCCTTTTATATTTCTCCTCAATGCTTTAACTTTCTTCAGATTTTTATGGCTCCATGCACATCATAAATGCTTCTTCCAAAACTTGTCACAATCTGCTGATCCCCCATTCTCCCATGCTGTATCCTGCTTCAAAAATAATCACGACAATTATATTTGAGTAACTTGATTCTCACTCACCTTTCTCAGGGAGGGAAAAGAGAATAAAAAGACACCATTGTTCCTATTATGTTCTCTGCCATGGAACTTCATTTTTCTGAATTGGTCATTCTCTTTCCTGAAAAAACTGCTTCAAGATTCCAATGATTTGTTCAGTTACAGCAACAGTGGGACAGATACTGCTCTTGGCAGTCTATGTGTGGCTGTTGTAGAAGTGTCACTGGATGTGCCATCATGCTTACCAAACCCTTTCCAGCAAGGACATGCCACTGGAGCCCATCTGCTGTTCATATCAGTGAGAAAAACATCACCAAGAGGAGAAACACAGCCTGGCTTTTCCAGCAAGAAGAGTATTTCTCCTCAAATACTATAATTAAAAACAAAAAAAAAAAAAAAAGAGTTTTTCACTTATTTGAATTTGGTTTTGCTAACACACTAAAGATTTGCAAACAACCAAGTGGATCCTGGCTCTTTAGCACAATTGCACTAGCAATATGAAATTCAACTTCAAAATATATGGAAAAATTTTTGGTCTGATTCTTTCAGTAAAATTTCCCCTTTTTTAGACTAAACACAGAGAAAATTAAAAAACCCAGCAGCACGATTTTCTGAAAGGAAAACCTGGTCAGCATTGGTCACACCAAGACAATCATTAAACCCAAGTTTGAATCAGCCACAAAGGGAGAGCAGGTTTTAAATTAGTATACATTGGAAATATGATAATAAAAAAAAAGCAAAATGAGAAAAAAACTTCAGGATTATCAGGCATCAGTGGCTTGTTTTATTATGTGTTTTTATTTTGCTTCTACTGCATGATCATTATCTTTGTAGATAACCAAAATACATTTCTGAGGAAAGGTGGCACTAAGAAAGGGAAGTTACCTTGTTCACTGCTGTGGAGTAGATGTAAGCTCCAAAGTGAGACACCAAATAGCATTTTTAATGGTTCCAAAGTGAATGTATAGTTAGCAATTGAAAAAGCATTGCTAAAACCCCCCAAACCAACCAACCAAAAACCCAAACAAACAGAAGAAAATGGTATAGAACACATTGCAATATGTGAGGGGTGAAGGGTGGGAGTCTGCCAAATGAAATGGAAGAATATATTATTCCTTTGTGAGATGTTGTGTCGTGGTTTGATAAAGACTTAAGGGAATTACTTTTTCATAATTTGCTATATGGAATATGATTAATGCTAGGCTACAGCTCTATCATTAGTGTACAGAAATAAAGGTATGTGCTTTTTATTCTACATTAACAGTTGATGCTTTAATTCATTTTTGAAAAGGAGATATGAACCTGATAGTGAGCTTTGAGACTACTAACCCTTTGCCCTGGACAGGCTCAGTCCACACCTGAGTTGAAGATAAATGGCATTTTAAGGCATGGCTAATACGAGAAAGGTTTCATAAATATTTTCCAGGTGATTGGATAATTCTGCTGTGTTGCACCAAATATTTGTGCTTAAGTATTATTTTCTTCACTAAGATAAACAGATACAGCAACAACCTTGTCAACTATATTCCCTTAATGCATTATCTGTATGACTGCATGATACTGGAGATGCAATATAGGAAAAGTGTCTTGTCTCACTGACTTCATAAATAAACATACTAAGCAAAAACATTGAAATATAAATATTTACTATGCTTTACTCTCTATATAAATTAGTTCCTGGCTTCCCCACCCCTTTTTGCACTTAGTGGATATGTAGTTTGTTATATTGAATGAAAGCACAGGTATGCACTGCTTTATGCTAGGAACTACAAATAGTGTGCACCTAATACATCATATTGAATGAAAGACTTCATAAATCAGTTATACAAGGGATCATACAATGCTTTTAGAGAATTTCCAAAGAGTCATAAAACCTATAAATCAATCAGGTTTTGATTAATCAACTCACGATATCAGCTTTTGGCAATAGTTATCTGTTGTGTCCTTCTTACTGGGTGCACGCTGGGAAGACAGCCATCATCTGGAACACGGAGGCCTCAGCAAGAAAATTGGGAAAAAAAAACTTGCTGCACCATCTTTCATATCCACCACTCTCAATGTCTGCTGCAACAGGGCAGATCTTTAAGGCTTTCAACAGTCTGACCTACAATCTAGAATTTACAGTTTTGAATGGTGAAGTAAAAGAGCAGGTAAACCCTAATTCTGTAAAAGTTTACAGAGTGCTAAACATAAACTGAATTAAACACACAGTCAAATCTCTCTACCATCCCATCGTGTTACTTAGATGAACTGAGCACTGGAGTGAATAACACAGCTTCCTTTTCTAGATCTAACACTACGTAGGTATAGGGGAGCAAAATCACAGAACTGCCTGTGTCTTGAAGGCCACATGCCTTATTTAGCAAGGGACCACTGCAGATTAATTTTTCCTAAGAAAATGCTGTTGAAGAGTGAAATCCCATGCACATCGTAAAAGACATCTGACATCAATATTTAATTTTATTAGTTATACTACAGGTACTCTAGGGAACCTGATGGAAAGCCTTCTTAGTATCGATTAGAATTCAGCAATCCCGCTGCACACTGTTCAAAAAATTATTCAGTTACAATAAATTTTTCAATTCAGAATAATTTTAAATTTATTATGAAAAGTTCATAAAAGTAGATAAATTCAAACCACACTGGGATTTACGATTTGAAGATGGAAATACCAACTAGAAATGACCGTGTTTTTTCATTAGCATCATAAATGCTTTTAATTCATTCTATTTGCCTGTACAAGATTACAGTAATGGTGTGGGCTTAGCATTTTGTGAAAACTTCAGATTTGCTTTTTTCATGTGAAAGATGACTAATAGTGTCCTGTGCTTTCTCAGTTTATGACAAAAGAGATTTAAATGAAACAGTAATGAACCAATTGTTAATCAAAAGCAATGAATACATTAGACTTAATATACCTAACTTTGAAAAAAAAATCATTTTATCAGTTTTGTCATGTCAGAAGCCTCTAGACATCTATCTTCTCTGTGGCATGAAGAGGATTCCTTTGGGCTATCCTGGACTTATAAATGTTATTTCTGTAATTATTTTCAATGTACTCTGGTTCCAATAAGGAATCACCAAGAACAAAAGTGTCTGTGGAGAGATTAGGATTCAAAGGAGATCATAATATTTATTTTAAAGGTCTCAGGAAATTAAAAGTAGAACAGATTACAAATTCTTTTAGGAGAATTATGTTAAAGCTCAGTTAGCTGGATTTAACTTATTTATGTGAAAATATTTGATTCTTTCTTACAACATGCAATGCTGGAGTGGCAGACAGCACTATCACTGGCTCTAAGGTATTCAGTGATGGAAAGAGCTGTTTGCCTTTTCTTACAGAAAACACAGAGAAACATATTATTTCCATAGCTGGCAGTGGAAAGCTTTCTCAAGATTTACTCTTCCCACATGTTTTGGGTGGCCCAGACAACAGATCAAGTGAGAAATCACACCAAGTAAAAAATTGAAAAGAAGCAGAAGAGTTTTGCAGATTTCCTAATAGGAAAGCTAGGAGGAGTGGAGGCTCCTACAGGACACCTCTAATTTTAAATTTCTTGTTATGAATTTCACAGTAATTCATTGAAGATACACCCACACACCCATACTGACATCAGCATTTTATTTGAGGATTAAGGTAATTGAGATTTCTCCTTGTGGATCCAGCCCTGTCTCACTGCTCTGCTCTCCTGGAAGGGAGAGGAACTGTTCTTGGAACACAGAAAAGAATAAAATGAAAATTTTGTGCTGCCAAAGTAGCTGGTCCAAGACAAATGACAGATCAGAAAATTATGACAATGAGAAGCATGTAAAACTTAGTCCAGGCCATGAAGGCAGGCTGCATGCTAACTTGCAATACATGACCAAGATAATTGGAGAATTTGGATTCCCGTAGTTGGTAACTCACCTTATTTAGGCAGCTCTGTTACTTCTTTTTACTTTATTTTCAAAAGTGCTGAGTTATAGACTGCAAGGAGTGGAATCAAGAGAGTGAAGGATGAGCCATTTTCAAGGAAGTAGTCACTTACAGACAGCAGATTTAATAGGAGTAGCTAAACAAAGAATTACTTTAGCAACATTTGGAGCAGTTGGTGAAGAACTACTGGTCCATCTGCATATTCTATCGCATCAGTTTGAAATTTCAGGCTTATACTTTGCATGCATCATTTTCAGATACTATAACTTTTAATTCAAACCAAAAAATGTTGGTGACAATATCTTAGGGAACAAAAAATCAACTAAAAACTGTGTTTTCCAAATGCTTTAAACTAACTTGGTTAAGGTCCAGTCTAAATTAGATAAAATTATTACCAGATAACGTGAAGGATTGTTCTGCTGCTGTTTTAAGGATATCCTCTAAAGACTCAATAATTAATTGGCAGCTGAAAAGCAAATGAGCAAATGTAGACGGGAAATTGATTCACTTTTAAATCAGGGGCAGCAAATTATTAGGAGGGTGCTCTTGAGGAGGGGAAGATGTTCCAGGTCGACTCTTTTTTTTTCTTTTTTTAATTTATATAAAATGTGGAAAATTTTTTCCAAGCAATGTTTTGGATGAAGAATTTGCATGAACCTGCCAAGCAAGTAAAGACCTGGCATGTAGGTAAGAATCTGACCAAAGGTTTGAAGAGGCAGCCTTGCATATCTGGGTATAATGTGGCGCCGACAGAAGCGCATATCAAACAGCGCAGTGGGGTGAGCACCTCAGAGTGCTATTCTTGCTGTGCACTGGACAGGGACTTCTCATTTCACACATCATCATTCACAGTTTGCTGCAGCCACTCCACACAGTCAGAACATGTCAACAACACACAAAATGAAACATTTCAGCGTGGTTTTCCTCTGGAAAATGAGGGATGGGGGGGTTTTGATTTCAGTCGCCTTAAACTGCAGTGGGAAGAATTGGGAAAAGAAGGAGTTGTGGTTTCTGGTTTGGCACTGACCAACTATACAAGAAGAACATTCTAAACCCAGCTGTCAGAAGAGAAATAGGTGTTTGAGGGTAGAAACAACACACATAATTAGACAGAAAGATTAAAGTTGCTGGCCAGCTTTACTCTTCTTCTGATATCCACTAATATACTGGATTAAAAAAAAAATACTGTCCCATAATAAAAAACAATTTCTGAGCTGACAGCAATAAGCAGGTTACATTTTGCCATTTTCACCCAGGACAATACAAGTGTTGTTTAGATGAAGGAAAAAGATAATTGTGTAACAAAAATGGTAAAAATAACCTCTGGTCAGAGAAAAAAACAGGCTGTGTATTCTGAGCCTGAATTTTCTCACTTCTCACCCCAATCCATCTCATTCAGTACCTGGTGTTTTTAAGAGTCAGAATTGTTGAGATAACACATGGAAGAAGGACACCAAATTTTTTGCAGTATTAGCAGCCAGCCAAAGGCAAGGCACATTACATTATTTTCATGAAAAACAGGTGGAAGCACAGGATCCTGTCAGAGCCAATATTTGAACTGGTGTTTCAATTTTAATATGATTTTTAGTGAACCATCCATATTAGTTGTGGCTGTAGCTGACTGCAGCACCTTCAAAGCTCTTTATGCCTTCTTAAGTCAGCTTTTGGAAGATAGGTATGAAACACTGATATCAAAAGCAAAGGCAACTTAACGTGCACCATGATCATAAAAACACACATTTGAACCATTGCCTGGTGGAAGATTATGGTAGTCTAAAAATCCCCAAAACTCCAATCCAGGGAAAATTCTGGAATTTAATTTTTTAAAATTTTAATTGCATTACAAAAATTCTAGAAATGTTAAAACAATAAAAGAAACCACAATGTGTCAACCTCTAACTTAATTTAATACTGAAGTATCTGGAACCTCATTGTAAGAATAAGGGGAGATCCAGACAGTATATGGCACTTTCTACAGAATAAATCATTATTTTTAGGTGATTATCAATGAAAGTTCAAAGAATATTGTTCTAAACCACAATGTGAACCTCCTCAGATATATCTCCCACGTCACTTAATATCTACCAACGAAACTTTTTAATCACTTAATCAAAAGTAATTAATACCAGAATGGCTATTAAAGAGGCATTCTAGTATTTTTCTTTTAGCATGTTGATGCACAATTGCCTTCTGAATTGCTTTAAAATTGAAATTATTTTGTGGAAAACTGTGGTCAATGTTCAGTTCTGAAGAGTATTCATATGCTGGATTTCTCTCCCATGTCAGAGTGATCTTTCAAAACATTTCAAATATTAGGAATTAATTTTCACTCCTGTGGGTAAACAGTAAAAAAATTGGTACACAGTGAGCTTGTTGTAATTTAGGCACAGAGTCACAGCAAATTTAAACTCAGGCACTTCTTACACCTGTTGCCATGTTCTAGACAATAATCTAATTTCCCATCTGCTTAGCATGAGGAATGCCAATGAAACTGATAGCCCATTTAGGACTAGAATGATTTTAAATTGCATATTTAGTGGACATCTCCTAGGAGTAATCCAAGACAGAAATCTAAAAAGTAATGTCTCTTTACCTTGTTAAAATCCCAGATCTCTACCCCTTTTCCTACAGTTACTGCTTATGCATGAGTCTGGTATGTATTTATTTATTTACCAATATAATTCAGCTTAGACCATCCCCATGAAAGTGAAAAGCAATTCTGTGACTGGATCATCAAACAGGAACCTCTGACCAATTCACACTTCAGTGCATGACTTATACCAGAGAGGTATAAGTTGATATAACTCAAGAATTAATTGCTGTGGCATTATCTTCTCCTCTTGATTTATTCTTTTTCTCTTAATAAAATACAGCATAAAGGGCAATGGGACAGAACACAATTCATTGGTGCTTGGAATAATACTGCCTAATCCCAAAGTACTTTGGTGCTACCACATTGTTTGGTTAAAAACTTAGTAGTTTGACAGGACTGGTAAGGTTAACACTTGGTTTATGGCATTGGTGATAAAAGTTTAAATGCAGCGTGACCTACTGGTTTCAAGGAAAACTTTTTTCAAAACTATATTTGTATGGCATGCTTCCTTTGACACTTATTAAAAAAATTAAAAGTTATTTTTATACATAATTTAACTACCTATGAGCTTTCCAGAATAATAAAAGTGTTTGACAAGTAAACGAGATTTCCCTCTGTGTGTCTCCAACCCAAAATTTCCTTAAATCTGACAAACAATGCTTGCAATGCAAGTTCCTGTAGCATGTGCCTCTTCCTTCTTCCCCAAACAAACTCCATACAATTTCTCAGAAGGTACATTACTCTGTAATTCCAACAGATTTTAATTTGCAAATACTTGCACCGATTAATTGCAA
>VXAC01008210.1:214342-250018 GCA_013399225.1 Rhipidura dahli | reverse complement strand
AAAAAAAAAGCATGAGAAGTCAATTTATGTGCTGTATAGTTTGAGAGGATTCCCTGTAGAGCCCTGTTTAGTGCAGCCCTGGAAGGCTTTCCATGCATTTAAGACCACAAGCAAGGGAGGGCACGGGCTGTGGAGCTGATACCAAGGCATCCTCCTCCTCCTCCTGCTTCCACTTCCATGGGATCTCAGCTCGAGTCCCATTCACCGAGCAGGAGGGATGCCACACATAAGCACATTGCTGAAGTCAAGGGATAGAAGAATTCAAATAATTCATTGTTTCGATCCTTGGTTTTTCTCTAGCAAGCTCGAGGGTGTTTTTACACTGCCCTCCCTCCAAGGAAAGGCAGCGCACGTAAAAGCATTGCTGGGTGGATTTGAAAAGCACTTTCACACTCTCTTCAGTGAACTGAGAGTTAATCCAGTTTGAGAGGGAAGGAGGAATTTTTACATCATTTACCATCTTACGAATTTTAAGAATAGTGTAAATGTAAATTGGAATATTCAATAATTATTTTATTTTATTTTACTCCTTACAAGAAAAGAGTGTTAAAGCTTGAAATTTTTAGGAAACTATTGCTTGCCACGCTAACAGGTGCCAAAGGTTAACAGTACTGTCTGCTCCTTAAAACACCTTGGAGATGTCAGAAAAACTGAAGCCCTTGGAGATTCAGATGCTTCCACTTGAAAGTCTATCCAAATAGTGATTAATTACTGGTTATTTCAACAGTGGAAAAAAATCTGCCTGTCACATAATAAATGCCTGTTACTGAAATACATGTATTAGCAGTAATATTCTGAGCTCGTAATTCATTTATACCACGTTCACTTTATCATTATAATTACTAGGGAAAATATTTTTCATTAAATTATCAACTTTGTCTCAGTAGAAACTCACACGGTATTCACGGCATGTCAAATATTTTCATTTCTTTCTATTCTTTTCCATTGGGTAGAACAATTCAGCGTTAAATCTGTTTGTGCTGTTTCCAGATTGTAGCAGCTCGTTCTCGACTGTTGAGCTGGGTGAGGTTTTTTTTTTTTTTCTTAAATTTTATTTGAAGAAGAATTGAGAGAATTCCCTGCTCCGCAGCCCCAGGTTGATGCAATGCTGCCATCACACGGCGCACATCTGGCACAGCACTTGGGAAAGGGGGAGGTTTCCATCATCCCAACCAAATACTCGCTCGTACAGACCCTGACTCCGCACAAAGATACTCGGCAGCTGGGTACCGCTGATGATTATTTTAAATCTGATATTACCCTGTGTTTTCCCGTGTCAGCCTCTGATACACTGCAGTGCTGGATTTCATCATTTATAAACTGAGAGCGATTTCTGTCTCTTACAACTGCTAATGTTAGGAAATACGCATCCCAGCTAGTGAAAATGGAACAAAGAGGAAAAAGAAATTAAATGAAAACAAACAAGTCAGAGCAAAAAGTTGTTTATTTGGTTTTTCAATTATTATTTTGTAACTTCATGCTGACAGAGAGGCAGGGCTAATGAAGTCAGAGAGTCACAGACATGATAACAGGCACACCCCTCAAAATTAAAGACTTACAGGATTATACCTAGAGTGAATATTTTCAAATATATCTTATTTTAAAATAGCACCTCAGTTAATTTGTCTCAGCGTAACCCCCCATGTGTTACTTTAGGTTGTGCGTCAGATTTTCTCTATTCATCCCAAAAATAAGGGAGAGATTGAATCAAGCCAACCAAAACTTTGTAAACCAATACAAAGTACTGTAAATGTTAATAATCTTGAGTTGACAGGGAGATCCCAGCCATAACAGACTAGTAGTGTGCCTGTTTGAAACAGAGTTCCCTAAATCCCTCTAAAACCATTCACAAGACCAGAGGCAACTACATGAGGATGAGAGAAATCATGCAACAAAACATTTATCCAGAAGGAAAAATGAAGAGTAAAGAAAATTTAGACAATCCACTTAGGTACCAGAAATAAGTATTTAATCAAATGGATCCCATCTCCTATCTTTACAATAAATTAATTATAGTGAACATAAAGAGATACTGAAATGTTTGTGCTTCATCTCTGGTATTTTCCTTGCTAAGATAGTTACCACAAAAGAATTTGTGCCCTTGTAACAACACAAGTGAGGAAACGCTGATGCAAGAAGGAAAACTTGGTGTCTGATAATGGATAAGTAAATTTGATACATGCATTGATAAGTGTGCTTTACAGAGAAGTATTTTCTCCGTTACTCAAGGAAAATTGGCTGATGTAAGCCAGCACAGAAACAGAAAGGTTTTTTTATTTTTAAAATAAAATATCATTGCTTCTGTGAGCAAAGTTCTCAAAATATTTTCTTTGGGTTTTTCTGTGCATGTTTTTGTGGTTTCTTCTGAAAGAATTGTGGTATTACCACAATAATGTCACTTTTCAACTTTTTCAGCAATATATTTGGACCACTGTATGGTCCAAAATTCACCAATAATTTCATTTTTCCAGGACATACAGCCCCTATTTGAAAATAGACAACAGTTTAAACTTGGTTGAAAGAGACATTTTTCCCCTGTGACCATTGTTGCAGCAAAGCATAGAAATGCCAAGATGTTTCAAACAGTTGATTGTTATTTTGAAGTTGAAAGAAATATAATCACTTGGCTACTCAGTTATTTTGGAGGCAGCAGTTAAGCTGCAATAGGAATATCTGAGAGGGAAAGGGGAGTTCTGCACCAAAAACAAATGGTTTGTGCTTAAGCAATGTGCTGTCATTTGCTCTCAGTATCAGCAACATCAACTTTCACATGCATCACTCTGCCTATGAGCTGATGGAAAATGAAAATTGCCTGGCACACCTAATGGAAACTGCAGCCACAAACTCTGTAATTGAAGGTCAAGCCACAAAGCTAACAAAAATTTCACTCCCCTTTACTAATCTGTCCCAAGACTTGCATCTCTTTCAGAAACATGTGAGTGGTCCTACGCCACACCCAGCAGTGACCAGATCAGGAAGACATTTTCTGATATTTCGAGTTGCTTTGTACATCATTGCACCTGAGCACTTTCCAAGTTTTTCAAGGGTGATTATGAAGACAGGGGAGAAATGCTGCTAAATCACTACTGATCCTACTTTCTTCAGATTTTCTAATTTCTCCTTAAAGTGTTATGAGGTTTTACAGTTGTAATGCTTTATAATCTGTGCTTACAGAGCACTATAATGTATTTGTAAAGCTTGCATTACAAAAAAAGTTCTTTTTTTCCTTACTGTAAGCTATAAAAAGATACCACAAAGAAGCAGGAAAAATCATCATGGATTTCATTACTGTTAAACACATAACTGAGTAGAAAGTAGATACTGAGACTGTGTGAGAACTCGTTCCAAGGCTCATGAATAAGGAAGGAACTTGTTATTCCCAGTTCATTCTCTCAATTTTTTAAAAATTGGATAACTTATTCTGTTTATTCCTACCTTAAACAGAGCAGTGAAAATAACATTTTCTTATGTAAACGGACTAGATGATTACAAGAATCTTGCTAAATATTGATTTTGTGAAGGCAGAAGTTCAAGACAGTTGCTTGAATTGTATTATATAGTGACTTAAATATTGCTTTGAAAAAGTGCAAGTGTAATGGTATGCATTACAATATGCTTCATATTATAATTATTATGACCAGAACTGGATTACATTTCTGAGGGCAGGTGAAACACATCTTTGAGAAGAAAAATGTATTATATTCTTCCCTAAAGCACTCCTTCAACAAGTATTACCCTGCATTTCCTTTTCTAAAACAAACATTACTTGTACCAAACATATCAGTAAATCTGAATATCATCACATACAGCATATTTTAGGTAATTAAGTGGCCCCCAGAATCCAGACACATTCATATTTTCCCCATAATTTGGTGCGTTATTTTTGGGTCATGTGGACCTTGATACCAAACATCCTATCCTGGGGCCCTGGCCTTGTGTCAGAAGAAAGAGAATAAATAGTCTGCCTCAGTCTTTCAGTGACTGTTCTTCTTTTATCAGATAAGCTCAGCTAGCAGGTGCATTGATAAGTGGCCTGAGCCAAGCTCCATTCCTGCCTTCCTACTGTGAGGGGAGATAATAGATCCATTTTATTGTACTTATCCTGCACAGCCTAGCTTTAATTGGCCAAAAGAAGTATAGAGGATCTTATTCTTCCTCCTCTTCCCTCTCTCTCTCTCTTTGATCTGATCCTGTCTTGTCTTGAAAAAGTCACCTAAGTCCTCAGCTTCCTGTAATAACAGCCATTGTCATAAATACAATGTTTTAATCTACAAAATATTAGCTCATGATCAACATGATTTTAGTACACCTAGAGCAGTGTAATTTTATCATGTGGGGCAGTAAATCTGCTTGCACCTACTTGTAAATGAATTTTCCTGACTGGAAACTGTACTTATATGAATGCACTCTTTTTGGAAAAAGAATTGTGAAAATGTTTTTCATTTTTCTTTGGTTTTATAACAAAAGGAAAAGTATACAGAAAAATCACACATGTAAATTTGCAGAACTATTGTAACTACCCATCTTTATAAGGGTTGTAGTTAATGCAGTTTTCATAAAAGTTGTTCTCTCCACAGCACTACTTAAAAGACTTGGGCTTCTTATGTGTACTCTCATCTTTTTTTCTGTCTGATATTGGATTTTTGTAATTTTAGATTAAGCCATAACATGAAAACTGTAAAGCAATGTTTGGATAGGGGGTGTGCATGTTTAATACATGTTCCCATTGGGTAAATAGACTTTCCATGTTTAAATTCATTAGCTTATAAAGACTTTTTTATTTTATTTTATATATAACGTGGAATATGAAGAAACCTTCATCAGTCTTTATGTGCCTTTGCCAGTTCCACTTTTCCTCAAAGAATCATTTTAGAGGGATCAGGACACTTGCAGTATTTGAAGATGAAGGAAACTTCAGTATTCAAATTCTCCAGTTCTAGTTGGCACTGCAAGAACAGGTAACACAGTTTTCATTTTGGTACCCCACAACATCCAGACTTAAATGATTACTTTAAATAAAAAAGCCTCCAAGAAAAGTCTATCAATTCTGACTTGGACTAAACCAGACTGTATGTCTTTGTGCACTGTCTCTGATTTAACACAATGCACTGCAGTGAGGGCAGAGACCATCTCCCCTTGTCAAATTTTAAGAAGCCTTTGAAATAATAACTGATGGAAAACTGCAAAACCATGAGCTCTGCCTTGGATTGAAAGCTGTACATGGTGCTGAAGAGCTCTGTACAAAACCACTGTCATCTGTAGGGAACCAAGACATGCTGCTTCTGTACCTGAAAATATTCTGAGCATTAGGCTTGTGATGAATGAAAAACTGATAACAGGAAACTTAACTGAAGACTTGCCATAGGCTTTCCATATGTCCAAGCATTTTCAGGAAGACACCACTAAGTAAAGGCTGTGTTATTTTCACTCATAAGAATGTAGAACAAATTCTCTTGTTCTAGGTCATAACCTTTAATGTAAGAATCTTGTGGGAATATCATGTTCTTCCAGCTATTCCAGGCATTCAAAATTTTAGGCACTGTTTTTCTGTTCTTGGCTTCAAGATACTGTCCTACAGGAACCCTATGTGAAGAGAGGTTTAACATGCTCTTGCTGAGTTTATAAGGGATTTAGAAAAACAGATTGAATTCTAGCAGTTTAAAAGCCTTGACTGCTACTATTAAGTACCACTCTGACTTAATCTGGTAACACTTTTTCAAAATAAGTATTTTAAGGAAGCTCTGTAATAGAGTATATTGTCCTAATTTAGGCAACAGTGAGGCAGCTTTTTTAATTGATAGTGATTAGTGATCTTTCTAAATCTGTAAAACTTACTAGGTTTAAGCTTCCAGCAAATACCAGTGTCTATCTTTACACCACAGCTTTCATTTAAAAGAAAAGCAAATATATCAGCCTGCAGATGCTGATGTTACAAACACCCCCCCAATAAAGGTCTTTTATTCCACTTACCATGCAGCAGGAATGTCTCCACATAACATTGCATGTAGACTAAGATTCAAGGTTTTTTTATCTGGTCTGTTCCAACCAGAAAGAGAAAACTAAGTTTTTGGGGTTTTTTTCTGTTTGGTGGTTTTTGGTTTTGGGTTTTGTTTTGTTTTCTTTTTTGAAATTAGAGCATTATCTAGAGATCAACTACTTATCTCTGGCTAAAATCTTGACACAAACTTATTCAGAGATCAATGATCTAACCAGACAGGAAGTGAGAGTGAGAAGCAAGTTTTACCTAGCTTTTCATTTTACTGTCTGATTATGATTACTGCTTATTTTGTTTCTAACTTGGATTAACACTGCTTGTGTAAGGTAAAGCAACTTCACCTGTTTCTTAGCACAAATTCTGGAAATTTGAAAATTATGTACAAACAAATCAGTGATGCTGTTATGCTCTCAGCTGGAGCCTACTTGCCTTATGTGTATAAATGCACAGGAGCACACACAAAGAGCCCCAAGCACTGGTAGTTTGAACAAAGAAGTTGTGGGGAAACAGGTACATTGACATAAAAGGCAGCTGGATTAGAGATTTTTGGTTCAAGTACTTCTTTATCTTGTCCATGTTCTTTTTAAACCCGCTCCCTATTCTCTTTTGTGAGCAAATTTACATCATCAACCAGAGGATCAAAGGTGCTCTTCAGAGCTGGATCAGGCTGCTCAGTCTCCACCAGGTGTTTTAAATGGGATGGAATTCTCAGTCCCCTTGTGCAAATTGTCCAGGTGCATAACCACTCCTAACACAGAGAAATCTAAGCTTAAATACAGATGAAACTTCTCTAGCTGTAGATTGTGTCTTCTGCTTGTGCTGCTGAGCACCTCAGGCTCCACCTTCTCTACAACCACCCAAAAGTTTGTATAAAAATCACTAATCTCTTCTTCTTGGCACCTTCATTCCAGCCTGGAGAAATTCCATCTCCCAGCCTCTGCTTGTATGTTCTGTGCTCCAGCCCTCTGACCACCTTATTGTCCCTGCTGCCAAAATCCTGCCTGCATGGGGCCTGGGGCTGGGGGCTATCCCAAAAGCATGGACTGTACTCCAAATGCACACCTCATGAGTTCTAAATTCATGGGAACCATCACTTTTCTCAGCCTGTCAATCACTTGGGTCCACGTGGTTACCCAAATTATTTTCTCAAATGCTGATTTCCAGCTGGTCAGATGCAGTTCCTGCTGTTGCAAGAGACTTTTCCATGCCAGATGCAAACTTCTGCCTTTCTGAGGTTGATGATAGCTCATTCTTCCAAGTAATAGCAGATGATTTTATTCTAAAATTTTATTTGCTTCCATCCTCTGCTCCAAATTATAAATAAATAAACACAACTAAAGAACCTTTTCATTCTGTCATTAATCATCCAGACATTCCTATGAATTTGAATTGTTTGACAATACCAGCCATAGCAAATATCTGAAAAATCTCTGACTAGTAGAGATGTCATTCATATCAGCAGCATGTAAAGATTTAAAGGAAATTATAGAGCATGAAACCAAAACAATGACATTTTTGATACAGGTAGAATTCTATGACACTTTCATATTCAATTAGAAACTTCTTTACCTTAGAAAGAATTTTGCTAGAACATGGATTTTATCCATGCCAGTGGCAGAAGCTGGACCATTCTACACTATTTTCTATTTTTCCCCTAGGATCCTTTTGGCTTGATAATCAGTACAGGGGTTTTTTTTACCCAAATAATAATGCCTTTAGCCATACTGACAGATACTTATGTATTTCACATTAAATATCTCCATAGTAAATGCAGAGAACTCTCCCGTTCCACTTGTCATCCTCAAATAGTTTCTACAGAAATCACAGCAATGAGCAAACAAGAGAACCTCACAAAACACCACTGTGCTCAGTGAGCTCTGGGTAGATACAGTGGACATTCTATCTTGCCTGACTGACTCCAGGTTTCATGTCTTGAAGAGTTCATCTTTTGCAGGCACAGCTACTCTGAAAAGGAACAGCTGACTCCTCAAGAAAATTGCAAGTCTTAAAAAGGAGTATACAAAATTCTTTAAAATCTAACTCAAATTACTGAGGCAATTATTTCTTACAAAGCAGAAACTGAGAAGGCAGCCTTAAAATTGGCAAAAGGATATCCTGGAAACACATTTTCACTTGAGAAGTAGAAGCCTGTAAAGCAGTATTCAGGACAGTACCTGTGATAAGCTGAAGGAACAAATGATGTATGTTCAGAGCTGCCTTACAGGAAGTTGTCTAACAAATGTAGAAAACAGGTGAAAAAATCTAGTAATGGCAAGAATAAACTCTTATCAGAAAGTGCTGCAGAAGAATTGGAAAGAATTGTTTAGTGTCCCAGCTAAAGCCCAGTCAGACTGAAAAAAAGACACTTTTCCAAGAATAAAGCTGGAATCAAAAAGTACAACAAAACCTAGCTTAGCTTTGCATAAGTCATCAGCAGCTGCTGGTGAAAATTGACTGCCAAGGGGGCAGTGAACAAAACAGAGAAAATGCTGCAGGATGGTTGGCTTCTCCAAAGCCTAGCAAAAACTCACAAAGGAAAAGTTAAGTGTTAGGAAAGGGAAAATGTGTACACCTTTATTGCTCTTGCCTTTCCCTTTGCACACTATGTACCTTTGGGTGAATTAATAGATGATGGTTTGTTTTGAAGAAGCTGAGTTTGACTCATTTGAACCAAACTCTGTCACAAGTCCCTGAACTAAAAAAGGGCTTAGGGGTGAACAACGGAGCTGAGCCTGTCCCTTAGTGCTGCTTGGAAATCAAACCTCAGATGGACATGGATATCAGGAGAGTGGCTTACAGGGATGGGTCCTCAAATCAGGATGAAAGGATCCCAAAGCACTGCTCACCTCTCAGCTCCTCAGTGTGCCCTTGGACCCCACAAAGGCATGGTTTTGCCTTTAGAAATAAATATACACACCCTGGTGAAGAAGTTTTCACTCATTATCCTCAGACAGGCCATTAGCTACAGAGCTTAATGAGCAAAAGCAAATGACATTTAACAGCCAAAATCCTGCTTCACCAGGAAAGCTGAACTAGTCAGTGTCATGGGCATAGTATTGTTATTGAAAATATAAAATTCAAGCGGGATTGTAATCTGAGTTCCCACTTCTGGGTGCATTGCACAGTTTCCATAAAGCCCAGTATATAAAACTGGTTGCTTAGGTGGTGCTACAGAAACAACAGCCATAGGAAGCTGTTTTTGGCAAGGGACCCAGCTGTTGGGTTAAAAATAATCTCAATAAAAGATAAAGAAAAAGTAGCAGGTTCCAAAGGAAGAAATCTGATAAAATTAAAGTGTAATAGACACTTCAAACTGTGTGATCTGACCTAATAAGTTATTAATAGGGAACCATTACTCTTCATACATTTTTTATGAGGAAGGCATTGCCTTTTTGTCAAGATTAGTGGATTATAAAATATTTGTGCTACACAATATAAATGACCCTACCTATTAATAAGTCTCTGGAAAGATATGCTTAAATTGAATTACATTAAGAAGAAAAGTGCCAACAGAAAATTAGGCATAATTAATGAGAACACATAAATAAACCAGAGATAGAGGGAAAAGGACATTCTTTCCATTGATCATTTTAAGGATTAATTGCTGATATGCTCTAATGACATACCAACTATTACTGTTTTTATAAGGACCATTTCACAGAAGATGAAATCCATGTAACTATGAATATGTATTGCAATTTATTGCCAGAAGATAATTACACTGATCACATAACTCTAATTAGTCAGTACAGTATTGAAAGCTAAAACATACAGTTTAAAATTTCATATACAATAAAGGCTCATTAAACTCTTCCAAAAAAATAGATTTCTTTTTTTTATGTTTTTTTTTTTCTTTTGCTTATATTCAAATACTCAGCCTTTCCTGAATGTTTACAGGACAAACAGTGCTGAAAGTGAGGACATGAGCAACACTGCTGTTTTCCAGACCCTTTCAGAACAGCAATACCTGGGAGATGCAGGAAATTATTTTTCACATCCCATTCACATAAGGGACAAAGTGAATAGAGTTACACGGTGTATGAGCACTCCAGTCTTCTCTATTTGCCAGCAAATATAAGGTTTCCTTGGATATCACAGCTCTGCCTCCAGGGTGTGCAGCCACATTCTGGTTTTCACAGACTCACAGAAACTTTTGAAGGCTTTCATTATTAATCAGGAAAGTAAATATGAAGCTTTATTGCTCAATCTTTAAAAAAAATCTTAGAAATTATAAATAGGATAATTATTTTGCTCATGAAGTCCTCAAAATAAATTTTTTTTTTTTGAAAAGTTAAATAAGACCCCTTTTCCTTGGTGGAAGAAAAGAAAGAGGACCCATTCATTAGAAATAATCCACCTGAAACAAAACACCTTACACTAATCCCCTAAAAACCTTATCTACTCCTTGACACTGTTGTAACAAACACTTCCAAAGTACTGTGCCAACATTGCTCATGTGTTCAGTGGATTTTAATTAGAGCTCTGAAAGCTTGGGAAAACTGTCCGAGTGAGCAAGCTGCTCTTTTCAAACGGCAGCACAACTGTCCTTTTACCCATGTCCCAGTCAGAGCATATGTTTAATTAAAACCAGTGCAAATAATGGAGACAGGAGAGAAAAATCTCCTTCCCACAAATTAGTGAGGAGAATATCATTAAAAAGGTGCACAGCAAGCTGAAGAAAGCAACCCGTGTTGTTCTTTAGTTGTACCCTGACCTGGATGTCTGTGGAGAGGTCTTGGGGAAGCATTGTTTGTGCATGGTGTGAATGGCTTCATATACAAGATTCTTTAAATGCTTTAGAGACAACACAGGTATTTAAGGATGAATAGCAAAAGGAAAACTAGAGCAAATAAGGGCACAGAGAGAGGTAGAGAGAGAGTTCTGACTTGTTCTGCTGTTGCAGTAGTAATCACCTCAAATATTTGTCAGATAATATTTATTTTTCTAATTCACCTTGAGAGAATGCCTATCCATCTGTCACCTTTACTAAGGCAAACCAATTCCACAGTCCTCCTCACCAAGTGGGTTAGAGGATATGTCCTACTCCTCCTACAGCATCAATCTCCCAGCCTAGTGAACACTCTCACTTTGTTCTGCTCTGGAATCCACCTCAGACTGTGTGAGAATAAAACCCAAAACAAACAGGGGAGGAGAGAAAGGATCCAATGGTAAGAAAGTGCTGCAGCAGCCAAGAAGGAAAACCCTGGGCCAGCTGTGTTGTGATCACTCCAGCCAGGAAATTCAAAGTCATTACAGAGAGACATAAGATGAAGATCAACTGGATCACAGCACAGAAAACACATCAGCAAGTGAAAAGAACATGAGATAAGAATGAAGATTAAAGGCAAAGGAATGGCTCTGTGGTGTGCAAGGGTAAGAAGCAAAAATTAAGCACAAAACCAAACAGGATGACAGTCACAAGAGTTACAATAAATCAGCCACATTCTACAGGTTACTCTGATGCCTAATTATTGAAGCAAGTTTAAATATGAAAAATATCAATAGAAGATGGGATGTCCTCATGCAATCCTTCATCGTGACTTGAACCTGCAAAAGAAAGCCAGCAATACTGAGCCTAAAGTTTTTCTAAAAGTTACCAATGCTGAGCCTAAAACTGCTGTTTTGCTTTTGAAGGAAAAAACATAGTAAGGTTGGTATTTCAGGGATATCAACCACATTATATATTATATATTTTTATATATAATTATTCATATCATTACAAAAATAAGCACTACAGAGAAAAGAATAATTCAAAAAGATCAAAATAAATGTGAGGGACCTAGACAGTATGTGAAATGCTTCTGGAGGATCTCTAATTAGCATAGCCAGACTGTTTGTCCTACTAAAACAGTGTACAAACAATCTCTGCCTAGGAGCTGGGGTCAGGAGGGTTACTCCTGAGTATTTCTGAATGCTCAAGATGTTTAACAAATACTTCTGAATATCAGATTTAAATATGAAATAATTTTGTAATTAACTACTGTGCTAATGAGGACAAAATTTAAGATCAATAATAATTTTTTTTTATAAATGTGCTGAAAAATGAGGATGAGTTCTTTCATTGAGGCACAAAGTGAAATAATAAGGATAAAGACTCAGGAATTCTTACTGTTCAAAGCCATGTTTTCAAGAGCTGTGTTTATTGAGCTGCAGAAGCTTTACATGTTACCTCGGGATGAGGTGTTAAGCCCGGCTGGAGATGAAATACAGGCAGACACTTGCATAACCCCCCTATTTATCAGCCACCCCACTGGAATGCGGAGGGGAATTGAAGTAAAATTTGTGTGCTGATATAGGAACAGCTTAATAACTGAAAATAAAGTTTAATACAATGACAATGGTAAATAATTATAATGATGATAATAAAAAGGGAGAGAAACCAAAACAAGTGATGCACAATGTAATTGCTCACCACCCAGTGACCATTGTCAGACCTCTCTTCCCAAATCCAGATCGTCCACCCTTCTGGTAACTCCCCCAGTTTATGTACCAGGCATGATGTTCCATGGTGTGGAATGTCCATTTGGTCAATTCAGGTCACATGTCCCAGCTATGCTCCCTCCCAATCTGATTTTTTTGCATACCTCCTCGTGGCAGAGCATGAGATGAGGGAAAAAAAAAGGCCCTTGACTTAGAATAAACACAACTTAGCAAAAAACCAAAATGCCAGTGTGTTATCAACACCTTTGTCATTCCAAATCCAAACCACAGAATTCTAAGAGCTGCTAAGAAGAAATTAACTCCACCCTAGCTGAAGTTGGGACATGAGGAATAAAAAACTATTTGCTAAGCATTTTCTGACAAGTAATTGCAAATTTTTTCAGTTGTTTTCCATGTTTCTCATGGAAGCAGGATGGCTGCAGGGAGGTGGTAGGTACCACACATACACCTGGAGGCAGCTATAAAAGAAAATTCAAAAAACCTATTCACATTCCTAAGAGATATTACCCTTAAATTAATGCCAACTGCACCTGAAGTCATAATCATCTATAAGTGTAATTTAGTACATAAAACATATTACTGATTTCTTAGCTTACAGCCTCATAGATACTACTTTACTCTTTGCCTTGCTCTTTTAGATTTCAATACTCATCAGACTGAAGGATTCTTCCCCCTCCCAGTACTGCATCCCAGGTATTTGTGTGTCTTCTGCTCTCCAGAGCCTAGGACAAATTAAAGAAACATGAAGCTCTGATATGCTTCAAGGACTGCTTATACCTAAAGCACTGCTGTTCCTAGGATAACCACTTTAAGAGCCTGTGTTGCTGAACTGTGATTTGCCTATGAATGCAGCTGCAGTTTGAAGGGAAAGCTACTAACCAGGGAAAAATGTGCAGAAGTGGTAATCAGTAATGATACTGCCTCCATTTAACTTTCCTTAGTACAAAAACGTTGTGGTGGTTAAAATGAGCACAACTCAGATTATGTTTCTGTATTCTCACAGGTTGACCCAGAATTAGGGTGTGGTAGAAGTTTCCAAAAGTTTGAGTATTTTCAACTTTGAGTCTTGAGTTGTCCCTGGCTTTAAGATGAAATGACTGCTGACTATTTCTTGGATATATATTGGTTTAAAGTTTTATATTTCAAACACAAATAAGAAGCCCTGTATTAAAAAATTGTATGTAAATGAGCAGAAAAAGCGCATTTTATAAGAAGCATGAGATATCCCATCTGACAATATTCAGTAGGCTGCTTTGGTTCCCTAATTTGTGAAAGGCACTGTTCCTTGCAACTCTCACTCTGAATGATGAAGTTTTGAGATGAAGCTGAATAATGTTCTCTTCTATCCCTATTCATTCAAAAATAATTACCAGTGTAATAATTACCAGTGTTAGGAGATTGGGTTGTTTATCATAGAGACTTTTTAAACCCACCTCATTATCCCCTCGTGTTGTTCTACAACTCCCAAGTCCTGAATTGCATTAGTGCTCCCTGGTCATAAATCCTAGTGTCTGTCACAAGCAGCTCTGTTGAAGAAGAGACACAAAAAGATTAAGAAAGACAGAAGGGAACTACAGACAGAAAACTAAATGTTGTTGAAAATGATCAGCAAACTATTACCTGATTTACCTGATCTTGTGGCACCATCTGCATATCTAGCAGGATAGTGGAATATCATTAAACCAGTCATTCCCAACAGCATTAACAAACAATGCTACTGACAATTTCAAACACAAGGAGTGCCCACTGGGTATCAGTCCTAACTAATTCCCACTTTGTATGGGCTAATCCTGTATATACTTTGCTTTTACTGACTCCTTTCAGTTGATTTGGTTACATACAAAGTTCCTCACTTATGTAACAGGATTTGGAATATTTCTTAAACTTTTAAAAGCATCTGCCAATAATTCTGCATTTTTTTTTGCAATTCTTGCTCCCACCAAGGGCTGCAAGCCCCAGAGCTGCAAGTGCTGCCATCCAGAAGAAACAGCCTAAGGAAGGAGTATTACTCTAGAATATGTTGTCCTCTTAGACCACATGATGTATTCAGAGAATTAAATTTTCAACAAGTCATTCACTGATAGCCACTCTGCAGCCAGCTTAAGTTTCTTGTGGTTCCACAGGCATTTATAGGACAGGCCTTTGTTATGGAAAGATGCTATGTGGAAGTATTTCTGCTTGTCTTTCTCTACCAAAGTGTATTCTCACCAAACAAGGTCACAGTTAATAAAACACACACACACAACCCCCACCACATCCCAAATCCATTTAATAACTTTACCTTTTAGTTTTCATAGCAATTATGAAATGGCAACAGCCCCCATCACAGGGGATAGGTGATTAACCAAAGTGCATTCACTATTGATGGGCTGCAAGTGTAAATGAAACTGCAGCAGCTCAGTGCTGCGGCATTTTAGAGCCCATTTCTCACTGCCCAGCTTTTTTGAGATGGCTATCATTTCTCTGAAGTGAATACTCTTTGGTGGAACATTTCTTGCAATGGAATTTATTTACCATGCATGTGTAACAAGGCAGTATAAGTTCCACCAGGAGGTTATATCATTAGCATTTTCCTTTCCGGAGATATCAGGTTTTCCTTTTCCTTTCTTCTTTTTCTTTTTCTTTTTTTTTTTTCTCTCTTCTTGTGGAGGGCAGGAGGAATTGCAAATAGTCACTAAAAGAATAGAGGTCCCAGCTAATGCCAGGCTTTAGACCACTGCATTTTTAGCTCAAGCTACACACTTGCTCAGACATAGCCAAAATACTTCTTGTCTTTTCTCAGCTTTACTCTTGTACAAATCACATATTTTCATCTAGGCCCTTCTTTCAGCAGTAACTGTGTACTTAATACCAATAATGTAGCATTCATACATACATATATATGCATTCACACACTTTTTATAATCTTCCCTAATCTTCAGGCTTTCTATCTCAAAGGAGGTTAGTTGCTACTTTGTTAAAATTGGTGCAGAGTCTCAGAGTTCTAGTAATATGAACCAAGGCAATGATCTTTCGTGTTGAAAACTCATCACTCTACATTTTATTTTCATTTCTGAGACCCCAAACAAAAATAATGCTGGATCAACAATACAGGCTCTACAACAGGAAGGATTTTACATAGATCTTAAAGAGCTTTCATTTGGCTTATTAAACATATTAAAGATCATCTTCTCACTCTGAATTCTATTATTTTCCTTTGCTCTTTCTGAGTGTCCTTCCAACTTTGTGCTGCAGCTGTCGCTTAACACAGGAGTCTCTTATAGAAAATCTTTCATGTTATATTCCAAATTATTCAGGGAGTTGAAGTGGAATCTTTTGCAGAAGCCTGCTCCAGACCTCAGTGTCAACATTTTTCTTTTTACTTTTTATTTTCCATCCCTTTTTATTGGTTTGGTAACCTCAATAACCTGAGGAATCAGACAAGTCAGCAGGAGTTAAGAAATTTATGGAAACTACCAAGCAGAGTGGCATTGACATGTTGTAAAAGGAGACATTAGGAGTGGGATGAAAAGGAAAACATAAGAAGGCTTCATTTGGAATACAGGATGTAATTAAAAGCAAGCAGATTAAATCACCTCACACCACCAGCTGAGTGTAAGAATTTGCTAAGTATCAGTAATTGAAGTTACATAGCACTGAGACCCATGGAATAAGCTTGAGGTTCATGAAATGAAGCATATTACGTAGGGTTTGTCAGGGTGATAAGGAATTGCTCTGTTGTATCATTCTGGAGCTGGACAGAAATCTGTACAGTTTATTTCCATGATCTCTAAGTGGAATGAGGTGGTATTCTGCTCTGTGGAGTGGGGAAATTGGATATATTTCTTTCATATTTAAAATGCTTCATGTAACCAGTCTGGTACACCCCCATTCCAGTAAGTGAGATTTGCATCGAAGGTTTTGTTGACTCCCCTATTCTCCCCGTCTCATCCTGTGACTGAACTGATGAACCACTTGTGATGAATATCAGACACATTACTCAAGATGTCATTACAACATGTTCAGATGACAATAAAAGAAGCAGAAGAATTATAGAATTAGTCTGCCCTGGAAAGGGTCTGTGGGTACCCTACAAGTCACAGGGCACTACTACCCAGAAGCGTACTAACAAGACATGCACAGATTTGGAGTCACTGAGCTCCTTGATCCCTTTCCTATTATCTCCAATGGTCCTTCTTTATGGCTGAAAAGTCTGCCAAGTGACAATTACATCCTGAATTGCTGCCTTGTGAAGTGAGAACTGAGCAGGCTTTATGCCATCTATAAAACAGGCCATGCAGTCTGCTTGGTGAAATGTCCCTTATACAAGGTCAGGTGCAAAAGGTTCCATTTGATCACTCTGGTCCTGCTGTGAAAGACATCCGCCAGTGAATGGAGAGGAAACTGTACTGCAGTGCTGCCAATTATTAAGTACTAATAGAGAGCCCACTTGATTAGAAGTAAAATTCCTTCATTGCACATAAACCACTCCACTTTACAGAGGGGCTTTTTAGTTCCATCTTTCAACTCGATTTTTCTGATGGCACTACACAAATGAGAGCTCTGACTGCTCCATGACAGTTACCTTCTTCCCCAATCATCTCCCTGGCCTGACCTTGACCTATAGATAGACTTTAGCATTTAATGATAATGTGGTTTGTGGCAGCAGTAACCGCAAAACAGGATCTTCCCAGTGGCTTCAAGCCAGAGTGGTACTCAGTAGCTAATGGTTGGAATGGAATGATAACAGATATGGGTGAAAAAATCTGAGATTTTGCATTTCTGTTGGTTTGAAATAACAAGAAAAATCTACACTAGAAGTATCTTTAGTCTTGTGAAGTGTTTTTGATTCTTCAAGGTGTTCCTGTGAGAAGTTACAACAAAGCGTATTCAAATGTTTCATTCATAGATCTCACCATTAATGTCTCAGTTGTGTAAATATGGAAAAAATCTACCTAAAAGAGAAAACTCAGTCAGAAGTTCTAACTTCTTTCTAACACCATTTTATCACAAGAAACCCTTTATGCAAAGTGAGGGGTAAAATTTTGCCTTAGGAACAATAATCTATTTCAGTAAATTGGGTCATAAAAGCAAAAATCAAGAACGAACTTTGACTTCTCCATAAAGCAGTCTATCTTCTAGAAAGACAAAAAACAGGTACTCAGTTTTTATCAAAATATACCCTTTGGTTCTCATATTAGCTTCCATAATTTCCCAGGTAGTAGATACCATAAGGTTCACCTACACCCCATCATGTTAACCATGCAAGCACTCCCTGTTGGTATGGTGGTGCCACCTGATGCTTTTCTTTTGGTGAAAGAATGTAGCAATCCTATTTCCACAGTTAAATTTATGATCTGTTCATCATCCTCTGATAATATACTATCATTATTACATAGTAGTGCTACATACAGATGATCCCAGAGTAGACCTCAGTCAGGTAAATTAAGTCTATTTTATTTTTAAGTCTATTCACTATTTTATCACTGGAATCATTGGTGAAAAAATATTAGGCCAATGCTTACAACAACTGTCTCCACTCTCATGGTCCTGCAAGTTTTACAGTTCTTAAACTTTTACTGCCTCTTGCAACAAAACACAAAATGCTAAGTTCAGCACGACAGCATCTTCCTTTTACAGTAGGGCTGCCCAGTCTGAAGCTTCCCATTTTATGACTGGTATACTAGTTCAAAACAAGATTAATTCCCCTTAGTGATATATAATGACACTAATTTTTAACTGTAAAATATTTTGAATTTATTTGTTAAGTATTGACATAATGATAAAAGGTTAAATTACCTCCAGGACATGAAAAAAGACTTTGATTAAATATTTTTGAAGGATTTTAATATGCTATAAAAGTTGTTCTTAGGCATTTTCTTTACCCATTATGCAAATATGTCAACTCATTAATAATTCAAAATAGGCAATACATTAATAATTAGGATCCCCCATTACAAATCTGACCTTTAATTGAATTCTATAGAAAGAGACTGTGAAAAATGAGCCACTTGATTTATGCTACGAATAAAGGTTAAAAAGCGTTTTCCTAGTAGATCTAATTTTTATCATTATTGCCTAAGCAGAAACATTGAGATAAGAATTTTTTTCCCAGTTCAAACTTGTTTTTTGGAAAGGCTATTTCTTAGGAAAAAATATTAAAAGGTATTTATTTATGCACAGTTTAGTAAGATGTCACTAGACAAGTGACATAGCAATCATAAGTACTTCAGCAGCTTGAAGTCAACCTCTTCCTTCATTTCTCTTTGCCAAATGACCCATGGGTTTCATGATTACATAATTCTTCACACTTAACTAATTCCTCTTCATAATTCTTCTTGTTAACTTCGTCATAATGTTTAAAGGTAAACATATTAACTGACTGTATAAAAGAATGATTACTTCCAGTCGTAGGAAAATTGACAATTAGACTGTTGCACTGCCACAAGGGCACCGCTGCTAGGATTTCCTTCCATTCTCAGTCCTTCCCAAAAATTCGTGCCTGCAATGTAATGGCAGCTATGCAGACACATCATTTTTTGTAAATTTTGAGCAAAAACATAATTGAGAATTTTTAAGATGATTAAACGGAAGAGGGATGAGGAAAATGCAAAGGAACACATCAGAGAATGTCCTAATGGGACTCAAAGAACATTTTTTCTATTTAAGAGAGTAATAATAAACTTGGAAGAAATCTTTTATACATCCTTGTTGCAGACAAAGTACATCAAGTCTAAATGCATACAGAGGGCTTTTGCCTGAAAGCTGTCCTATATTACAGGTTTGGACTCCTTATTTTATTTCATAGATATCTGAAGTCCAATAAACACTTGAACATCCCAGCAGAAAAGGTTTCATATTGGCTGGTAAATCAAGAGCACTATTTGGTGCTGTAGTGCACAGCAGAATCAAATATTGCTATACAAGCTACTGTATTGGTACAGTATCCTTTAAAAAATGCTGATTTTGAGAAATTATAAATTTATTAAATGAATGGACATAATCAATTTGACCAGTTAAAGCAGCATTGTCACAGACATGGGCTTTGAAGATGATGAAAAGACCACAGTCCCTCTCTTCCTAAAAGGCACAGAATGACTAAACATCCTGTTAACTTCCACTGATGGTACACACAGCCAGAACTGGAAACCATTTAGCTTTTGGCTAACTACAAATGCTTGTCAATACCCATTCTTGTAATATCAATTTTTTTCAAGTCCTTGATTTGGATATGCCACAAACCACCCCAGCCATGACCACGCTGATCAGCAGCTTCACAGAACATTTGTTAGTCCCACACACAAATTGTGAAGGAATCTCATGTGTCTGCATTTTCCTAGTAAGAAGTCAAAACCAAATGGGGCAACACAGTGATCAGTTTAGCCCAGAAGCAGTTACATACAACAATAACATTAATACCACTCCTACTATTGCTCCCAGAAAACATAAGAAGTAAGCCCAAAAGGACTGGCACTCCTGGGCTCACCTGCAGCCAAATGCTGCTGTGAGGGCTAATCCTGTGCTAGCCTGAAGGCCTGCAAAGTTAATTCTTGCAGTAAAATATATATTATATGGACTTAAACTGTCCATTGCCTAAGTGGCACTACAGCCAGAAGAGTTTCAATTGTGGTGAAACTGAACTACAATTAATGTTATGAAAGGGCCCAGCAGCTGCCTCATTAATGGACACAGCATGGAACTTCCTACAGAGGATTTAACAACATCACATTCCAACCACACCAGAAGAGCTGGAAAGGGTGTTGGTGGATGTGCAATGGCCAGCTTGTTCTGAGGTTTTAGCACACACATTGCACCTTAGCCTGGTTTGGGTTCATCAGTCTCTGTATGGCTGTAGAGTGTGGAGGACTTTTTGCTCCTTAAAGCCAAGGGCACCCACGCCACGTTCCCAACAACCACCGTGCTTGTTGTGCTTTTTTTTTTAATTACTGTAAGTGGGACAAATGGCAAGGCAGCAGAACTACAGTGTTTTGCCCCTTCAAATTCTTCATTTTATTGGCTAACTATCTGCTTAGGCCTAGGATAGAATTTATAGGTGGGGCTCATCCATCACGCAACCTGCAGCACTCCCACTTCCCAGTGAAACCCCAAATGAGACACCAGAGTGCCAGGAGTCACATGAGGCTCTTCCCTCCTGCAGCCAAATTCTGCGACATCAAACTCAAGCAATTAGCCAAAAACACTTCAGCACAAATTAAAAAGCTTTCTTTCCACTATCTCTACTCTTCACCATCATTAAGAAAATTCATATGTATGTTCATATAAATTGAGAAAAGACTCTGTTCCAGGCTAGAAGCTGAAAAATGCATGCTCACAAGTACATTGTCACTTTCTGGCAATACTCCTAAAGCTTTACATCCTAAAGCTGCCATGGGAATATACAGTCACTTGCACATAGCATTTTCAAGGGCAAATTCCTGAAATTGTAGTGTGACATTGAACATACCACTGCATTCCAAGACATCAGACCAAGACTTTTTTTTCTGCCATAACATAACTTATTGTTACTTTTTCAGGTGTCTGCCATCACTTAAGTTACAGCAAAACTACAATGTATCCCGGTCCCCACAAGTGCAAAAAGTTCTTTGGGATGTCAGGGGAAAGATGGCATTAGAGTAATTGATTCATTTCATGGATTGGAAGAGTGTTTTCAATATATTTTGATTTTTCTCTAGTGATTCTGCCTTTCTATTTCATTGTACCTGTACCAGCTACAAGAGGCAAACACCACTTAAAAGGAAAAGGAGGAGGTGGGGTGGGAGGGCTGTAATTGTCATTATTCTGCTCTGTTGCCATCTGTTCCATCTATGGAAGAAAAAGACCTTTTATTTCATTATCAAAAAGGTTGCAGAAGTGCAATTGATTTTGTTAAGAAGCAAGGACTCATTAACGTTCCAAAGACTGGAATTGTGCTCATTCCCTTGGACTCCCTAGATAACAAAGAAATAAAATTTAACCCAGATATTCCTCCAACAGCAAAACTACTTGTAACTACAGTATATCATCGTTTAGAAAGACTTCAAACTGAGTTAAAGTGCTTACTCAATGAAGACTTTTCTATGACTCCTGGAAATTTTACCCATTATTTAATGATTTAATCATTAGAAAAAAAAACCCTCAACATTTTATTACCAGATTGAGAAATATCTGTATGTGTATTTATTCAGTGAAGCTAGATATAATTACTGTATAAAATATTTGCTTGTGTTTTTCAAATGAGAAATAGGAAATTAAGCATGTCATCAAAATTTCATAAGCAACATGGAAAAATGAAGTGATAAAATGCCTTCAATGTAATTGTATTGGGTCACTATATTGAAATACAGAACAAGATTTTAGTAGTATTAGAGATCCAGCTATTCCCACATTACTGCCTCCACCATGGAAAAGTGGGGTAGCAGGGTTTTTGGTAGGGTTCTGTTTTGGTTTGACTTTTTTTTTAATATGCAGATGCTTGCACTTGGACCAGATGACCCACCCATGGTCCTTTCCAACCTCACCCACTTTGTGATTCTGTGATTCTCTAGCAAGGTTTAAAATTTTTCCTCAGGATATTTGGCAATAAAAATAAATAAGCCTTTCTCCCACAAAACAAAAAACACTTAAAATTGTTTTAATCTGTGAATACAGAACTTCATTGTTCTTAAATAATGTCAAAGGTATTAGTCTTTTGAGCAGAAAAGATTTTTACTATGTCCCATAACATTCCCAGCCTTTTCCCACTATTTTTAAACAACGTACTTGAAATTTTAGAACTGCAAACAAGCTGTGGGCTGTGCCCATGACCTGTGGAGAAGGTAAGGATGGCAGCAAGGAGGGAAGGAGAGGTGAATGGGCAGAAGGAAGATGCCTCAGGCTGCACTCACTCCCCAGTGAGTAATGCTCCTGTGTTCCTGACCAGGGTGGGAATTGTGGCTGCAGCCAGCTGGGAGCTTCTAGATCCATTTGTTAGACAGGTGATGTGACATCATACACACCGAAAGCAGGGACTAAAGTGTAAGCAAATCCGGGGGTATAAAGGGTTAACACAATAAACTGAAATGAGAAACTTGATCAGAAAATAAAAGCTGTATTTGAAATCTTAAAACAATACTCAGTGCAGCATCAAGTCCTATACAGTCAGAATACTCCACACCTTTGACAAGAATATTTAACTTCACTTCATAAAATTTCATATAAGCTTTCATATCTCAAGATCAAACCAGGGAAATAGGCCATACAACAACACTAGCAGTTTTTGTGGTGCATTTTCCAGTGCTACTGTTGCTTATTTTTAGGTGACTGGCTGTTCAGACCTGTGACTCTGTAGACCTGACATTTTGTAAAACTGCTTCATGATCCTGTTAAATACAAACAAGAGGAAGTCCAGAAAATTAACTGGCAAATTTAGAATGGGTGGTTGATATGACAAAACCAGAGCAAAGATTAAAATGAAAACCAGCTAAAGCAATTTTCAGTACTTCAACAACACTGAGACAGAGAGGAAACTCCTGTTAATGCAACTCAAATAAATTATAGAAATAGCTTTATTTTTAGCCAGCAAATGTGGCAGATCACAAAAACATGTATTAATGGAATTTCTTCTAGACATAGGGCAGTCTGCTTTAAGAACCAAACCCAGCAAACTGATGGAGCTGAAATGGATCTTTCAGAAAAGAGTTCAAAATGCTCCTGTCTCTCTGCATCCGTGACACCACAGCTCTAGGCAAACACAGCTTTGACAATCCCTGGTGGCAGACATGACATGACATGACACAGGCCAGCTGCAGAGCTGCTATCCCTTGCACCAGAAGATCCCAGCAGATGCCTTCAATGTCTCTTACATATCTAGAAATGGACACAGTTGTCTCTGAAGGGACAACGAGACAATGTCGACTGCTCTTTCCCGTGCCTTCTGGGATGCATACCCTTGATATTAAATAATACAGTAGGGTGAACACAAGTGATATATTTCATCTCCAGCATGGTGCTACGAGCAGAAAACTGAATTTTTATGTTTTTTCAACTATTTCAAATATTCTTTCACAAAATAATTTGAGCCTATGACTAGTGAAAACTAATTCTTTGCAACCTCCATCCTTCACAAAAATCCCAAATAGGTTATTCTTCTCATCACTTTGTGTGAGTTATTTTTCCCACTGGGCTTTGTGTTCATTATAAAACAGCTGAAATAGAGTTGGAAGTCTTTTTAGAGGAAAAAAAAATTGTTCTGGTAACAAACTTTGTTCTAAAACATAAAGAGTGGTCAGAAGGAAACCTTCTTCAGCTAAGGAGCATTAGAAACATTACAGAAACATCTAAAAGCCTTGCAGGTATGGAAAAAGCAGGGATACTAGGGACCACACTAGGACCATGGCAGCTGTGTGATTAATTACTCATAGGGGCTGAAAAGACAGGAGTGGATGAAGACTACAACCGAGACAGAAGAAGCTAAAATACTCAAACCTGGTGGGGAACCCGATAACACAATTCTGCATGAAGTTACACTCATGCCTCACTGCACTCAGGGCTCAATTCCAGCACTGCTGGGGTTTTTATTGTTGTAGGTTTTATTCCCCACTCTAATTATAATGAATAAGGTAATGATTAATGCTGCAAAGCAGACTGATATTAAGTTCTGACACAACATCAGCATGTGGGTCCCTAAATCTGTCAGCGAGGGGCATGGTGAAATACATGAGATTGGATAGACTGAAATAACAAGGATAAACCTTTAAAAAATTGAATCAAAAGCCAAACCTGTGACAATATGCAGATTTATTGCACTGTGCTTTTGAACAGCTAACTTGTAAAGCCTTCTCATGGCTGATCTCAGGTTTACAGGAGGTTAATCAAAATGATTGGGGGCCTTTTCATATATGTGTTGCAGGCTCTATGTTTCATTGCATGCATTTCACAGGATATTGGTAAGTAAGAGCTCAGGAACTACTACTCTGTTTTGGAGTAAGAAGACCCTTTTTGATAGAGTTTATGGAAGGCCAGACTTTGCAGACTATGTCTTAATAGCCCCCACAGATGTGAGTCCCATTGCAAAAATACTAATTTCTTTCACTAAAATATTTATGATTCTTTGAATTAATTTTCTCTCTCATCTCTAAATTTACACAGACTTCTCACATTTTCCCATTCCTTCCAAGAACATTTGCCTGGATGCTAATGAGCAACTCTATCCTTTCTATTCTTGGGTCTCTAGAGTGGTCCTTGAATAAAAAACTCCTTCAGGCTGGGCAGTTCTGTAACAGTTTTATAATAAAACCAATGGCTATTTCTTCATGAATTTCCTGAATCATAATTGATAATTTTATCTTGTGATGGTTTTATCTTGTTTTATTCATTTTTACCATCTAAGCTTTTACATCTCTTCAGAATATGCCTCAACCTAAAATAAAGCAAAATATTGTATCTGTTGCAGACAGCTATTAGCTATGAAGAAGTATGTTAGGAAAATTAATGAAACTACACATGATGATCTGAAAATCTCATCTCAGCAAACATCTGTGAAGTCTTGCACTCCTATTGGAATCCCATAGAATTCACTGCTCACTGAACTCTTAAAGGAGTCACTACAGATAGATAAATATATAACTCTTCATTACCATAATAAAAACCTCTGTACCAAGCTTATTGAAAAAAGATTTAAGTCCTTCAGCTCTAAGTGACACTGGATCAGGCACAAGCTGGAAAAAAATCACAAAATTACACACCTTTTAATCCCTTTCTGTGAGAAAGAACTCAAGAGAGGGCTCTCATTACAACACAAGTTAGAGCAGAAGGTAGCAGCCTTCCCTTTCACCAGCTACTCTTTAAGTTGACCCACAAAAAGCCTTTTCAAAGATGACCATCCCTCCAGGATGGTAAGTAAATCTTCAGAAAGTAGGAACAACTAGAATAGAACCTCAGCTATGAACTCATGCCCCATTATTTCAGATTGGGCTTTGCATGTATGCCTTTTGTTGAAATAGCAAGGAGAGAGAAAATAAGTGACTTTTGAAGATCAGGAAGCACTCTGAAAATAGTTCTTCAGAAACTTTGCTTGCTTTGTCACCTACCCCATTTTATTTAATTTTATTTTAATGCCTTTAAGCATGCTGTGAAATGCAGTCTCTCACATGTCACATTTAGCTCTCAGACAAAATCCAAAAACTCTCTTTGTCCAGTGCCCCAGAACAACAACCCAGCCCTCAGCACCAGTGTTGCAGAAATAGCAAAATCCCTTTAAAATATCAGTCTTCCTCCAGGTACAGGGTATCCTTCAATTTCTCAAGCACTATGTCTCCACAACCAGCACATCTTGCAGCTATTACCCTGATATTCTTTAAAGTCATCAGCATTTAAAAGCATTTTTGAGTAATGCAGCAGTGTGTAAGACGCACGTGTCATCTAAATGGTTTGTGGCAAGGGGGTCAGAAACCACTGTAAATCCTGGGAAAAGCAATAAATAATATTTAATATTTATGTTAATTTATGAATTTTATATTAATTTTATTAATTTAATATTAATAATATTTATATTACCTTCCTCTCCACTGCCTTCCATCACACACACACCTTTTCCCACCCTGTCACCCTGGCTCGACCCTTCAGCCACCACCACACGCACAAAGCAGACTGGCTGCATCTCTCCAGGGAAACTCTCCTGGCCCCTGTGGCAACAGGAGGCCCTACAGATCCCTCTTCTTTGCTGACTGTGGATACTGATCCTCTCCTAGTGGTGGGGATGGCTGTATCCATACAGCACCCTCCGGGAAAAATAAGCCAAAAGCCTGGTTTACATAGCACCAAACACCCACAAAGGCTGCCTGCATTTTCTCAGCAGCAAAGAACAGGTGGGCCAGTGGCCACACAACACTCAAGCAAGTAATTTCCTTGAGGCTTTATGCATCTGTGATCAGAAAGCACCATATGGCTGGTGCATAGGGTAACCAAAATGTTACCCAAGAAATAATTAGACTTAGATGTTCAGGCAGTCTGCGATTTTGTAAGTCACCAGCAAGGGGCCTCACCCTGCTCCTGCACCACTTGCAGTGATAGAAAATTCCTCTGCAGTCCTTAAGGGTCCAGTACGTGGGCAATAGAACACATTTCATAACTTCAGAGCCCTTCTGACCTACCCTGAGGTTGTTTTTCAGGAACAGGTCATTTGTGACGACATGACTTGGCACTGGCAATCTGTTAGTGCTGTACAGGATCCTAGGTGTTTTTTAAAACACAATATTCTCAGTTTGTTAACTGAGGAGAAGAAATTTTGTGGCAGGAGGACATCTAGTGATGTGATATATATTTACATGCTTAGCTGTTTCCATGTGCAGTTGAGCTGGAGAACCAGGGAGTTGCAGAGGATTATGAATTGTAAGTGTGCAAGTGTGCAGCTGACTGTGCTAGAAAATAGTAGACCTGGGGATTTGACAGGACAGCATCCAAAACAACAAAACTTCCAAAACAGCAGCAACAAAAATTCAACCCAATAATTCCAAAATCAACATTTATGAAATTAAATGTTGCAAAGACTTAGTGATATTGCCCCACTTCTCATCTATAATGATCTCTTCTCCAAATCTGGGTTTATACTGGTTCTAATCACAACCTACTCATGCAGAATGACCATTAAAATAATTATACATTTAGCAACAAAACTTCCCTTTTCATGTCAAGCATGTTCAGTGTAGCAGCAACTCTGAAATATAATGATGGTTCTCCTATTAAATTCTTTTCCTAAGCAGTTTTTTTAATACCCCCAAAAGCAATAATTATTACATCTCAAACTGATAAAAATCAAAGCAGTTATTCTGCACTGTAACTCCCTTAAACTAAGTTTCATCAGTCAAGCACAAGAAATTCAAAACTGTAGACAGAAAAATACAGTAACAATCATAATAATCACCACTAGTACCTGCTGTTAAATTTAATATTACTTGGGGAAAAAATGCTGCCTATCACCAGTATAAAACAAATATCAGTATCAAACTCATGTAATCATTCACATCTGCATTTATACAATTTCCAGAACAATGCAAAAATATCCCTTTTCACATTTTTCAAAATAAAACGAAGTCATTATGGCAAAACAACAAAAAAATTAAATTAAAGAGACAGTTAATGATTTTCAATGAAAAGATACATTACCATATATGTTAATTAAATGAGGACTAATATCCTTTCAAAGCCATAGAAAAATTCAACAAGGACACACATTTTCTTTCATATATTTTTTTTGTTGCTTGCTATTTCAGATCTAAAACTAGCTGCACCAATATATTTATAGATGTATATTGAACATGTTGGTATTTCTACTCAGCTAGCGGTATGGCTAGCATGTACCATAAAATCCACTTTCATACAGGATACAGAAGGATTATCTTTGAAAGACGTTGCCAAAAATGAACTTGCAGTTTGAGGAAAACCAGAGCTGTTCATGGAGATTGCTCCCTTCAGTGAGATGCATAACATAGAAAACACCCACAGATGAGAAGGCTTCTGATTTCAGTCTCTGTATGTGCATACATGGAAGAATAACTCCATGATTCATATTGCAAGCATTCCAGAAATAAATTCTGTCACAGGGTACATCCAGAAGAATTGAAACATTTGTGCAAATCATATTAATTAATCATATCCCTGACTTTGCACTGTATTCCAACAATTTGTAGTAATGCTTGAAATGGTTTTTTAATAAGAACAGTTTATATTGGCAAGCTCTATGCAGTACGAACACTATAAAACAAGATATTGCTGGAATTTATCAATTCAAGAATTTATCAATTAAATCAAATTTAAGAATTTATCAATTGCAAGAATTTATCTGCTATTTACTTTGACAATTAGCTGGTCATTGCTGTAGCTACAGACATAGACAGAAGATAATTCTCAGTATTTCGATGCCAACTTAACTCTACTGAGAAGCAGGACACATGGGAGCACTGCTTCAGTCTCCTTCACAAGAACTATAAGCTAGTGGAATATTCCTCAGGTGTTTTTCACAATGTCTCAGAAAATCTATGCAGTAATCACAGTACTGAAATTACTGTGGTTTTTGTGCAAAAAAATTTATATTGCCTGATGGAGCTGCAAAAAAATTTGTTATCTATCAAACTAGGGGAAAAAAAACCGTGAACACACAAACAAACATTATTCATTTCAGTTCTTTGCCTTGCTTCCTCTATTTCAATTATTTACATGCTTCAGACATCTTTCTCTAAGGCTCTGAAGGTGCTGACCCAGAACTGGTAACAGAGGATTTGAGGGAAGACAAGTCCTAGCAGGACTGAGCTGGTTGGGTTGAGCAGGACAAGCAGAAGAGCACAAACCTGATGCTGACAGCACTGTCAGCATTGCCAGCATTGCCATTGATTAGGACAATATGGTACTACTCATGACTGAATTTCTGGATCAGTTTGTATTGCAACAGAGTGAATCAATACAAAGCTGTTTGCTGTTCAATGTGTTATTTATAAATTTTTTAATGTTTTTAATTACTGTTTTCATTGGTGTATTACTGAAACTAAAAGCAAAAATGTAACTGGAAAATAAATACTTGTTGTGCTTTATTCCAAGTCATACGCTGAGAGAATAAGAAAATCAAACACCACCTTGTTTTATTGCATTGCGGCACCCAAATTATATATTTTTCTCAATTTATGCTACTGGGATTTATAAACCTGGAGACTGTCTGAAGACATTCTTTAGGAAATCAAGTCAATTCTCTACTACTGCCTACTGTTGCATTTCCTCAATAATTAACACTGGAACACAAAGTATATGACTCTTTTATATAGAGAGAAAATTACTCTAAATTTAATCTAAACAACTAAAATCTTTCATTTCAGCTGATATAGTCCACTGAAGTTAGCAGCAGCCAGAATACTGAGAAACTTTTTAAGGAAAAGTAATGCTAAGTGCCTTGCAGTCTTATTACCATAAATTACTCTTATACTCCATCGATTATTAAAATAAAAGTCCATTTCCCTCACACATTGACACCTCCTTTCAGGAAGAGGGAAAGTTTCTCTGTCATGCAGAAAATTTTCATTCGAAAGTTTTCTAAACAAAATTGGCATTGACATTGCTGTGATTATTACAGTCAAGCTTCTGATTTTTTAATATTTTCAACCTGACAGATTTATTTCTTCTCAAATAAAAAAAAAAATCCTTCTTAGAATAAAAATATATAGATTCCTTATATTTCCTGATTCTGAAAATTACCAAGTGCCAAGCTGTGAACATAAGGAAATTGAAGACCCTTGAGGGTGACCTTAAGAACCACAAAGGTGGGGAATTGTGATATAGTGGTTTAGGCAATTTCATTGCAGCTGCTTGGCTCTCGAAAAATGAGAAATGGGTTTTCTATTACTAAATATAATGAATTCCCTTTCTGTCCTGTCACAAATTGTCAAACTTCATTAATGAGAAGAAAGATGTGGCACATACATATATAAAAAGTAATATGAATATACATATTTAAAATGGAGAAATGCTGCACATTGCTACAGGAGGATTCTATCTCTGCATCAGATATTGCATAAATCTTTGTAAATAAGATATTTCAAAATTAGCCAACATTGCAATATAATGCCAATTCTATACCTTCAGAGCAATTTGCTGTTATTTACAAAAGAAATGTCTACATGTTTTTCAGGTGCGTAGATGCAGCTCGGTAGCTGTATTTCAGCATAATATTCAAATCACTTTTACCTTTAAAGCTGTGGTAATCCAATGGAAAAAGGCACCTGCTTTTATAATTTGGCTTAAATATTTTGCTGAATGAGGATGTAAAATATATCATCATTTAATAAAATGATTTGCACTTTTGTCTTTGCCATTATATTAAATTCATTGTAGTTCATTTTGATTTTGAGGACAGCAGTGGCTGTCCTTTATTCTGTTATGCAATATATGAATAAATGTACTGTCAATAGGAAATGATCAGATTTTACTTGATAACCACTGTAAAATATTTTTAATTTAATCTGGAGTTACAGCAATAACAAAATTGAAGGAATTCACTTCATGCACATTTCAATTTATGCCCAGCCTTAAGCCTGGGCTGTTGGAAGTTAGACTGGTCTGGAATCATGCAGGTCTCTACATCTGCATGTTCCATAGAGCTCAATGAACACAGCAGATACCCTGAAGGACAAAATGAGATTACTTATAGGCAGGATGAGTTACCCTGTGACCCACAACCCTTTCCAGCACAACTCCCAACTTATATTTCTCCACTCTATTGAGAACTAATTATATCTAAATTTTCCAGAATCTAAACTTTCCAGAATGTAGAAGTAGTATTTAGACAATTAGTAATAGCAAGATTTCTACAACTACAGAAATCCACGACATACTTCCATGATCCTTGTTGACAAGTAAAACACAACAGATTTCTTCTGTGCAAAATGGTACCAAAAGAAAAAAAAGTGATGCTGAAAACCATTGAGTAACTTGAACTCATCTAAAGTCATAGTGGGAAAAAAATGCTGCACAGTAATTCAAAATATCCCACTGATAGGAAACCTGAAACTGCAAGCTCTGAAGCAGAGGCAGCAGAGAAGTCTGACCATCTGTAAAAGAGTTTTCCCTTCACTGGAGTAGACCAATACAGCTTATTTGCAGTATGTGCACAAAACCCCTGCAGCCCCAGGTCTTGTATCACTGTATTCTGGTCACGTCCGCCACTCCAATAGACCCTGCTCACAGAGTACCAGCTCTTGAGGTTCACTGAAAGTATCTGAAAGTGAGGATTTGTTTCTTTCTGAGCTGTTCTGCAATCACAGACTCCACAGGAGGTTGTGTCCCTGTATCTAACCTCTTTACTCACTACCCAAATCCTCCACAACATTAATTAGATTGATGCTGTATTAGAAAGGATTTTTCTTCTTGCCTTCTCTGCAGTTGCCTCAGAAGTGTCAAATCTCCATCAAACCTGATCACTGGATGTGCTCCATGGCCTCCCTCAGGGCTCCTGAGGTCCATCTGTCCTCAGCCAACACATCCAACCTTCCTTCCAGTGGAAACCAAGGCAGAAGAGGCACGGCAGGGGGTTGTTCAAATGCACCCAGCTGTTAGATGTGTGCAAAGTCAGCGCAGCAGCCTTACCATTTAAGCATCGCCAAAGGGTCTTTGCAAATTACTTATCCCTCAGAAATTTTGCTCTACTACTTCTCCCTCTGTTCTGTGCTTAGAGCATTTCTCTGTCCCATTTATGCAGGGCATGCTCATTTCAGCTGCTTACTTAGAAATCCTGAATTTGAGAGACAGTCTAGAAAATCTGGTGAAGTTTTCATTTCTGGAAATTAAAACAGAAACAGGGTATTTGCATATAGTAATAAATAGGAAATCTAAATTTCTGTTCTGAAGAGAAAGATTATTCCATCTTCCCAAACTATGCAGCAGTCCATTACCGCTCATGCCCATACTCAAACTTAAAAAGCTCTTTTAAACAAAGCAGGTTTAATTATCTAAATAAATTTGAATTTTTTTAGTGTGTGTAACGTCAGGTATTTTTCACAGATGGCTAGCCATATTGGAGACATCACACAAACAAATGCAATTACAGAGATTTGAGAAAGGGAAGATTCCCCACTAGTAAATCAGTCACTAGTAAGTCACCAGTAACTCTGCTAAAATTAACAGAATTAAAGAGTAGGGAAATCGGCATCCATTAGGAGTAAAGGGTTTGTTCTTAGGGTCAATATCCTTATGAAACCAAACATGTCTCACTATTAATTTTTAAGACTTTCTGTTGTTTGGTCCTTCTGGTTTTCTTGTACTTATGGAACTGGAATGAGTCCTTTCAGCTGCAGACGCCAGCTGAGACCCTCACCTGGTGCAATATCACAGAAGGCAATCAGTCAGACATCGCCACCTATCAATACAGGGGAGCTGGATCTACTTGCATTATGCCCATAAAGTGTCTGCACAGCGTCTGTCTTGGAAACAGCTGTCTGCACAGAAACAGCCACAGCAGCATCCCTGTCAGTGGCAAAGGCAGTTCCAGGTTTCTCAGCGCTATCTGCAGAGACCTCTAGTGGGAAAGAGCAGCAAGGGCTTTCCATTTCTTCTTCCCAGACCACAACATCGGACTTCATTTTTCCAACTATCCTGCCAATCCATCCGTGCTCTCAACAATTAGAGACGTCTTTTTATATCGTATTGTAACGAATTCAAACACAAGTGAAAGAGAAGCGCCAGGCGATGAGCAGAAGCTGACAGCTTGCACTCAGCAGGACGGAGACCACCTGGTGATGCAGAGCTGGATCTCCCCAGCTGGGACTCTCCCAGTAGCCCAGCCCACCCTGGTCTCCCCTTCAGAGACACCCACAGCTCCCAAGCCATTTCAGCTACTCCCAGTCTGGTCACGCTCTACCTGTGGTAGGTCACACACACCAATTTGCACACCCAGTGCTCAGTCCAGCTGCTGGCACCAGGGGCACACGTACCCCTGTGTCCTATTCCAGGGGCTGGCACTGGCTTTCAGTCACTCTGGTACCTGCAGTGGCTGGCACAAAGGCACAGGGGCAATCCTGCCCCACGATCTGACTCCAGCCACTGCCCCCCGGACCCTAATCCCTCATCCAGGAAAAATGTTAGAAAGGCTTTTAGGAAGAAAACAGACTGAAGAGGAACAGGGCATGGCCAGAGAAGTGCACATGCAACCAGACCTCTTATTCCCTCCTGTTTTCCCCACTCTCATTCCTCCCTAAATCATCTAAATCTCTCCCTTTCCTCATCTTTGCTTTCTCCCCTAAGCATCCCATAGTAAGTCCTGTGCAACCCCAAAATGCACTGCTTTGTTTCCCATAATGTGCCTTGTTTTCCTAGGTAACAGCTCAAAAAGTGCTTCAGACTTGACTCATCATGATGTGTGTCACCCTGGCCCAGCGGGGCTGCAGCTTTCCCAGGGCTGCCCCAAGCAGGATGTCCCCTGCTCTGATCCAGAATTTGGGTTCCTGTCTGTCTCTGAGTGTCCATGTGCTCCTCTGTGCCTCTGGAGATGGGCCCTCCAAGGGCTGATGGCTCCTGTGAAGGGCCTGGGAGCAACCTGTCAGGGTATTATTTGAAGTCCCCCCACCCACCTCCTCCTGCTCCTTTTTGGGTGAGCACAAGGAGTTTTTATCACGTAACCTAAAGGACAATACGTTTAAAATTTGATTCTATTTAGAGTGACTTATAAATTGTTATGCACTACACTCCCATGAACAGCTCAAAGGTCATCTCTAAATAATCTTACAGACTCTACATCTTCCACTTGGCAGCAGAAGCATAGTGAGAAATAACATTGCTTTACTGTAAAGAGAAGAACATGTTGGGACAACCTGAAGCAATAAACCTCCCTGCTCTCTGTGAATAAAAATGGTGCCAGCAAACTTGTAACTGGTAAAAACATTAGCAGACACATTAACATGATAATGTATAGAAGAGTTTTGCATAAGATTCAAAGATAATAAGTCAACAAACAAATAATTTACACTGCTGTAGCTATCTAAATTGTATTTCATGTTTCCTAGGGACATGGACATAACTTGGGTGACATTGCTGAGTGACAGATGACAGATCATCTCCACAGAGTCATGAAAACAAACTTCTGCAAAATACTGTTTATACACAAAAAGTAATGCTTGAGCTAAAAGCTGATGGTCACTTTTTGTTTCTGTCAAATTTCTCATGTTAAACAGTCCCAGTCCAACACAGTTAAAAATGGAGCAAGTAGTGTAAATGCAGAATTATAAACATTAAAGAATTTTTTTATCAAGTAGTATGCTAAAAGGAAAGTACAGAAGACTGACCCCGTCTTCTGTGGGTTTTCATAGCAATGAAAGAAAAAAATAAGCTATATTTTGTCAAAGTATAACATAAACCTGGGCTATCACAAATAACAGTTCTACACTATAGAAATTGCATCACATAACTAATAAACTACCTCACTCAGAATGGCCAGGTTGTGTCTCAGCTGTTATGACAAGGAAATATATTGAGAATTTTAACAGAATGGGATCTTGCTAATGGTTAAATGTTGCATGGACCTGGCCAACAATTTTTCTTTCATTGATATTACAGGGTGGTGTATTATACTGACCAGGTATCACACACTGAGCCCCAGAATACCTTCAAACTCTGTAGCAGCTTTCCTCAGCTGTCCTCCCTGAGCATGGGGGACTTCTGCAAGACCTGTGGTTATTTCAGCTGACCCAACAGGTAGATGTTCTTGGCTGCACTAAGGGCACAAAATCATCTTTTACAAGTTAGAGGCAGTGAGAGGGCAGAAGTTTCTTATAGGAACAGTCAGGCACTGGAGAAAAAAGACTGATGGCCAGTATGAACAGTAAAGACAAACCCAAGGCGGGGTGCCAAGCATTATAAAGCTTGTATTGGATAGCCCTGTCCCAAAGGCCACCTGGTTCCCATCTATCCTGCTGTGCTTTGGCTAGTCAGATGCAGTTCTCCTCTTACTACACACATGCAGTGGGTAGTGATTTTGACCCGGCAATATTTTGCGTTTGTTTGCTCTTGCCCCAAAAAAGAACCCTGGGAGGCAATCAAAACTCTTGGCTGGGAAGCATCCAACCTGTAGTGGAGATAAAATTGTAAGAAACTGGCAAAGCTGATGAAAACATTTAAGGTTTATCTAGGCCTCAGGCTAACATTTAGGAGAGCAAGCCTAAGTGTTGCTGCCCTTCAATACCAGGTATATGCATTAAACAGCTTATTCTAGTAGGTGGCTGTATAAGACCTTAAGGTTGGGCAGGATATGTAGTTTGCTTTTAAAAGTAAGTTTTATACGCTTCTAGAAGAATTAAGATTTTTTACTGTATTTATTTTCTGTGGTCCTGAAATATATTCCTTGTCCCTGGTGCTAGGCAAGTTCTTTCTACTTGCCCCCTGATAATGAATTATGCTCACCAGAGAAGACAGCAAACAATTCTTTGTTGTCATTCATAACAAAATCAGTCATACTTTTCTTGCTGGTTATAAATGTTCTCTCTTTGCAACTTGTTGTAAACAAGCACATGGAATACACAGTGAGTATAAAAGAAAATGAGCAAATGAATCGTCCTGTCACTCTACTTGGAGCCCTTCACAAAGTAGAAAAAGCCTGAAGTGTGCAATACAGTTATTAAAAAATGCATCACACACACAATGAATTATATCTACTACTGAATTATATGTTTGTATTATCACAGTACTTCCTCAGCAAGCCCAAGCCATGAACCATGAGAAGCCACTTCAATCAGCGTGATATAAAAAAAAAAAAC